>CAJNDV010031865.1:0-37452 GCA_905221635.1 Symbiodinium sp. CCMP2456 | reverse complement strand
TGCCGTGCCCCATGCCAGGAGCAAAATAGTTTTTTTTGATGTGTGAATAGTTTTTTTTTGATCCTCCGAAAATAGTTTTTTTTTGATCCCTTAAATAGTTTTTTTTTGACCCCTCTCCCCTTTCCGCTACTCTATATCTGAGATGACTGTATCTATCTATGTGCACACATTGATATGCTCATGGGCAACCTTCCCTTGCCTCGATCAGCCCCTCGACGGCACAGAATATGCTGCGAAGGTCTTCTTCCGTCGCTTCTGCAGGAACGTTGCCCAAAAAGAGCTTGCCTTCCATGGATTTTGCGTTGAAATGGTGAAGGGAGAGAGAGCCGACAACCTGTCCCTCGACCTGCAGCACATGACTCACCATAAGGACGAAGTTGCTGGGCGATGGATCCCACTTCGTGCGATTCTGCGCTCGTTGCGATCGCTGTGATCCACGTGGTCGTGGGGCTCGAGCCAGCAACCATTGTTGCTTCTTTTCCTGCAAGAAGTGTCTGCCACGCATGATAGTTCGACGGTCAACCGACATGGGAGACTTCCATCCTGTGGTGGCCGGCAGACATACAGAGCAACTGTGCCTGTGCAATGCCGGAACAGTTTTTGGGGCACAAGGGAACCTCCTCCAACTCCAGGTGAAGCCGGCTTCCCAAACAGTAGACACCTTGAAGAGTGTCCAGAGCCTGGCAGCTATATTCAGCCTTGCATTCCGGCGCTGAGTCTATTGTTAAGCTTGCTGGAAATTGTCTCGCCACTTCTTAACTCGCAACTGACAAACCTTAAACCCTAAACCCTTAAGGCTAATTTCAGCAGCTGCTTAGCTACTCTCGCAAACCGACATGGCCACGCCTTTGCCGCATCCTCGGCACACGTGAAGTCCGCGAACCTTTCAGACAAATGTTCAACAAACGGAAGTCGAAGAGATGGTAGCAAGCCCTTAGAACATCTTACAGTACTTCCTGCAAGGATTCCTGCAAGGCCTTGTCCAGTCCGCTCTACAACCCCAGGGACTGTCAAGCACTGAGGTACAACAACCCAGTTTCATGGCCATGCGGCGCGATAGAGCCTTTCTGGCCATTCCGCAAAATCCGAACGCCCGCAACTTCACCGGCAGGGCTCAAAGCCTCTTGCACATGCGACTCCTCTGCCTCGTACCTGAGCAGGCTTTGGAAGCTACCCTCGCCGGAGACGAACCTAAATCGAGGCGTAAACGTATGAAGCCTTCCTGCTCTCTAGATCTCAGGGCACGGGATTTTGCCCACGAAGAGCGTGCAGCTGTTTGACATTGGCTTCGCAGGGCTGACTTGGACGCCTGTTGGGGCACGCAAACAAAACATCGACGCGCGCGCCTCGCGTGCTATGAACCACGCCTTGACCATGGAGGGTCACTCCCACCAGCTGCGTCACCGCATTCTGTGCTTGTGTCAGAGATGCGAAGCGTACGTAGCAGAACCGCAGAGAACCTGAGTTGCGCTGCTCCGACTGATTCGGCACGACATCGCCAAAACAATAGTCGATATAGTAGTGCTGTCTACAGCTCCAAGCGGCCTGCATCCTGATTCGAGCTGGGCCACCGCCTGATATCTGCAAGCAAGGGCTCAGCAGTGGCACAGTCCTACCCCTAGTCACTTGAGCACAGGTACACTTTGGCAGGGCCGATGGGCGAGAAGAGGGCCTCGATCTCCTCCTGAGCTCTCTTCTCGAAGCGGCTACCAGTCTCCACATCAACTTCTGACGCTTACGGGCGATGGTACGTAACTGACACCAGTGCCCCACATCACCCGCCAGGTGCGAGCAAGCCACTGCGGTTGCTTCCTCAGATCATTGCATCTTCGAATGTTTAGAAATTCTGCAAGAGCTTCGAGGCTACAATGTGTGCGAGCTGGAATCTCCAAGGATGCTCTTTCTGATGCTTCGGGCTGTTCAACCGTGCTGGTCTCGTGTTGCTTGCAGCGAGTTGTGCTTCATCGTTCTCTTGGCGGCAAGGTGGCAGGATGAATGTTCATCACCAGCACCTCTGCAGCATCAGCCGCAACGTCCTCCTCGTCCAGCGGAGGTCCTTCAGGCCACGAAGTTGTCCCATGATGCACGCACAGACCGGGCGAAATTCTGGGCTTATATAGGTCATACAAAGCAGCTGTAGACAGAGCATATCTGCACATCTGCCGATGTCCTGGTTGCATCACGCGACACCGAAAATCCCAAACCTACACTGCTGCACAGCCCGGCCCCAAACCCCCGAAGACCTGGAATCCCCAAAACAGAAACAACCACATAAGACCATGAAGCCATGACAAGAATCCCATGAACCTCCAGAAACCAAAGTAAACTCAATGAGTTCCCTCATCCCAAGGCCAAGGGTCGAGGCTTGAGGTGGCATTCGAGGCTCTGTTCGCCCAGACACTCACCCCGCAAGCCCCCTGCCGCCTTCCTCAGTCAGAAGCTATAGACAACTACATAGTTAGACAATTACACTTATATCTATCTATCTGTTATATTTTGCGCAACGATGTCATCTAATGATAGCAACACTAACGGTACTAGCACACGTGCTAGTAGTAGTAGTAGTAGTAGTAGTAGTAGTCGTAGTAGTAGTAGTAGTAGTAGTAGTAGTAGCAAGAGTAGTAGTAGTAGTAGTAGTAGTAGTAGTAGTAGTAGTTGTAGTAGTAGTGGTAGTAGTTGTAGAAGTAGTAGTAGTAGTACTACTACTACTACCACCACCGATAATAGTAGCATAACAAGAAGAAGAGTACTAATGTGATGATTACTAAAGAGTAATAGTAACACTAATATTCATAATCGTACACACTAAATAACAATACTGACAATAATAATCATCACAATCATAGGCCATAATCACAATCATAGGCAAAACCATGATCATATGCATACTAAAAACAAGAATAATGAACACTAAGCATAATAAGGACAATGATTCTGATATCAATCATGCTAAACACAATACATGATCATCATGCAATAAAGAATTTTCCAGTGTTTATAAGACTCGTAGTAGCTTAGTAGTAAAGAGGTAGACTATTTGTAGGGGGTGTGGGTTAAGGGCAGATTAAGGGTTAGCTCAGCTTCTAAATATCTATGGTTCAGGGTCTTGAGTCTTGAAGTCAACAGCCCAACGGACATACGAAGCTTCGTGGTGGTCGGCGGTTGCCTCGCGCTCTGTCTTGGAAAGACCCTCAAGAAGCGCCCACTCCTGCCCCGGCCTCCCCTACTTCGCAGGCTTTCGGCTGAGCTCTGAGGCGATTTTGTTTGGAACACACTGTAGCACTAGAGTAAGAAGGCATGCTCTGTGGAGTCAAACTATGGGAAGTCGCACTTCTCCTACTCCTCCTGCTGCTGCAGCTGCTGCTACCACGCGGCTACCGAAAACTACTACTCGTTGCCTCTACGACCATTTCGTGATACTGCGGTGGTAGTGGTGCTCTGGCTGCAAGGGGTTTCTCCAAGAGCAGACCTGGACCACAAACCGATTGCGGGCCAAGCCACTCTGCAGCCGCAGGGGAATCGAAGGTCACGACCATCTGGCCAGGTTGCAACGGCCTCAAGGCTAGGGCGGGTAGGGGTCCTTCTCAGCTCAGCTCTGCAAGATCTGTCAATAGAAGAAACCAAGGCTTCGACTCGACACTCTCGACGGTTCCGAAAGAGGCAACCAAATCCTCCAGGCGCTGAAGGCTGGGGCACACTAAACGGGGTAATGACCTATAAGGTCACATCCTTACTATGCAAAGCCTGAAACGACCTTATGGTGCGTTGTAGTTGTATATGGTTTTGCCTCTGACACTTTGGACAAACCGGGCGAGTGGTCTGAAGAGCGATGGGCCAAGCGTGGTCTAGGATTTGCTTGAGCCCAGAGGAACCAGCCCCAGGCATCCCCAAATCCGAAAGCTAAGCTACTGCACGGGATGCATCTGACGACTTGGTACGGTTGCGTTCTGAACATGAAACATACAACCTTGGCAGCATGCCTTCGCTGCAGTGGGGCTGACCTTCTGCAGGAAGAACTTGACCACGTGACTCCGTTGTGACATATGAGGTAGGTTGGGCATGAATCAACACCTCACGTGGACCCCGTGTGGGTGTGAAGTGAGGATTGTGGCCCACCGACCCCAGGTTTGCACGCCAGACTGCTGGTTCTCGTGTAACTACCATGCCACCCATGCCCGGACCGCAATGACGAGTCACAAACGCAGTTCTACTCGCCTACAGTAAGACATGCGAGAATCGTCGAGGTGAGCACTGTGAGGCGCGCACCGTCCTCGGCATAATGAGCGTTACAGCTTCTACGCCTGAGCTTCGAAGAACCCCAGTTTGGCAGCCATGGTTAAATTGCGCCTGTGACCGGTGCTTTCCGGGTCTGGAAGCTTTTGAATGTTCCCGTCCCGCGGTGGCCAAGCTTTCTTACTCGCTCACTGATGTGTTTTGTGTGCGCGAACACAGGTCGGTGGGTGGTGGCTTCACATTGGGTGGGCGCAAAATTCGCATGGAATGGCGGTCGCATTTGTCGCACTGAGGGTCTAAGCTCGGCACTTTCCTTGTTGTGCGACGTGTTTTTTTTTTGGCGAGAAGATACGAACACCATTAAGTCGAGGAAGGTCAAGCAACTGCCATCGCACTTGTTCATTTCTGGAACGAAGCAATGCGAATAAGTTGGAGTACCACCACGGCAGTGCTGACCCATGAAATCTACTTTAAGCCCCTTTAACCTCGTTACCTCGTTGGCTTCGCTTCTCCCACAGGCTCTGGGCATGCTATGATGGTCACACCTGGTGTACAAGTGTCCTCGACGTCAGCTGGAAGCATCTTCGCCGGAAGACCCGTGACCTCTAGATCTACTCAGTATACTCTCTGGATGCTGCTGGCAGGTCCGTGCTTACACTTCTCTGTGCCGGTTCGCACTTTTGCTTCGAACTTCACTAATGTTGGTGCGAGCATACCTCATGTGCCTAGGATGACTGATTCGACGAATGCCTTCCTACTGCTGGTTGGTGCTGCAGTGAGCAGTGCGAACCTCAGTTCAATACGAGCAGGGTCGGTTGCGTTTTAATTTTAAGTTCCCTCGCAAAGCCCACAGCTAGCCCAAACATAACACCCAATGCCATCCCAGCAAGAACCTACAGAACATCTACAAAGCACCTGCAGCCCGCTACCTAGCTTCAGCCACTGAGAAGCCATTGCAAAGCACCCCTGTAAAATCTATTGTCATAAGTCCCATGGAAACCTTTGACAATGAGTGTCCTGTCAAAATACGACTAAGATAGCTATCACGATTACTACTGCTAATATGATTATTATTATGATCCTATCATGATTAATACTGTTATGACACTTGCTCTTAGACTTAACTATTAAATATGAATGAGCCAGGCTGCAATGAGCTCCACGGGTCGAAGGTTTTCCAGTTTTCGAGCCATCGTCTGATGAGCCTGTTAGGCCGATTTTGTTTTGTGGGTTTTTTTCCCTCTAGGGTTTAGGGTTTAGGGTTTTGTGGGTTTAGGGTTGGGCCAATTTGTTTTGTGGGTTTAGGGGGTTTAGGGTTTAGGGTTCAGGGAGGGTTTAGGGTTGGTCCGGATGCTATATCAGGCAGTTCTTTGGTAAAATCCAACGTTCGACGATCTCAGCTGGTTGTGGGGGGCTCCGATTTTTCACTTGAGCCGTCTTCGTAACCATCCATGTTTTTCGCCAGGCTGTGTAAAGAGCCGGGATGCAGCCCCGACTCGAGTGCAGATGCGTGCCACTTGTTGTGGCTTGATGTCCATCTCACTCTTATATGTATATAGTTTAACATATCTAGTATATACTATATAATATATAATGGATTATATACTGTTAGAAATACATCCATAAATAAACAAATTATTACATAAATACATATATATATATATATATATATATTCATGTCATATATTATATACATATTATATATATATATATGTATATATACATATATACACGTTAATCGCAATCAGTGCAAGGTTCCAGCCCCTGTGGTGGTCGCTATCTTTCGGAGATTGGTCTTGCAATGGTGGTGTTTGCCATCAGACTGCGGCCTTGGCAAATGCAACGGGGTCTCAACCAGAAGCAGCGAGAGAATGGGCTACTGCGCTTCGCACGGTGCCACGGCATCACTGACCTTGTCCACCCCTCACGGTAGAAATACCATGTCGAAGGAACAGAGATGGAGACTTGCTGGCTTGGATTCTGGGCATGATCAAGCAGCCGATGTGCCTTTTCGGTGGTGTGAAGGTTCCGGTGTCAGTTGCCACACGCACCGTGGAGCTTATCGCTCCTTGCTGTTGCCCGGCTGCACCGTTTCTCTTCCTTGTGCGTTCAACATGACATGGTTGCTGAGCATTGCGCCTTCTTGGCGCTCTCGCAGAGTTTGCATGCGTGAATGTGGCGACGTTCGTTATGGACTCGTCGCTCCCGCTCCAGCGGGCCGCAAATGGCAGCATGTGAAGTCGCGTCTGTGGATGACCGGCTGCTGTGGCGGCCACAAGACGGATTGCTGGCATTTGCTCGTGCTCTATGATAGATTCTGCCGTTCTGCACTTCAGTTCACGATGAGTTCCGATCTGGTTTGTAAGCACCGAGGTGGCTACTGGTATGGGGACTAGGAGCGCCAGCAGCAAATGCAACAGCTTTTAGTGCGACTACCTGCTTGGCAGTTCGCTGCGAGGAAAGCTCAGCTGTCGGCTTGCTTGGTTCCACTAAACGGAAACCTACACAGATCGCTTAGAGTGAGCCCGAGAAGGCCGGGGACGTTTGAACGTTCTGCGAATGCCAGGGTCAAAGGTCCTTCGAGCAGGCTTAAAGGAAGCTCCGACCTTGGCTTAGTGAAATCCCTCGTTGCTAGCTAATGTTTCCTCGAAGCCCGCTCGGGGGAGTCGGGACGGGCACTCACATTCCTGAAACCACCCTCACTATGCTGGCAAAGCTTGTGCCCCTTCTCTCTCCCTTCTGCCTGTCTTTCGGTCAACTAAGATCTTCAATGTGTCGAAGAAATGCAGTTCCTGTTCGCCGAAACAGAAAGGCGGCAGATGAGCTGCACATACCTTTCGCCAATTATGAAGCATCGCTTCTGCACAAATGACAGCAGGCTCTACGAAAGAAATCACGTCTGAAGTCCCGGCCTGGCCTGGGCAAGCAGGTTCTCAACTTGGATCCGAAGCCTTGGCTTAAGATCTGGGGGTTTCCGAAAATGGGGGACCCTATTATAGTACCCTAAATAGTAGGATCCTTATTATAAGGATCCCCAAAATAAGGTACCCTGATTTTCGGAAACTCCCATCTGAGCGCTTAGATGAAGAGACGACACTCACAGAGCCTCAAAAGCACGAAAGATCAGCCTGGTCACTGGTCCAGTTGTGAGCGGGTCGCCTTCCCACTGAAATGTACCCTGCAGCAAAATCCAGGCTCAGTAGTTGTGCTCTATGTACCAACCAATGCAGCAGCAGAGCTATGCCATGCACAACGTCGAGAAGTGCTCAGAAGTTCTGCATCTGTGGTGAGATGTCAAGTTAGGTGACAGTCAACCAGTGCCCACAGTTAACGCGTATGCCATAAACTTTCTCCATCTCAAGGTGTGGGTTGTAATATGCTTTGAAAGCAACGCAGATTATCGCGAAGCCTCCAGGTCCATGAATTGATGTATCCCTTTTAGCCACACAACTTAGGCCCTAAAAGCAGCCTATACCCCGGACCGACAAGAGATCCGAAGCCACCCAGAAACCTTTCCAAGCATTAAAAGCAGCGAGCTCAACCCTAGACTATTGCCATCTATTGCCCGACACCCGAAGCCCTGAAAACGTTCAGCCCTAAACCTGCGGCGACCCAAATCTGAGAACGCCCCAAGCCATGTGTCATATTGTGTCTACGTAATCGGCAGCCCGCGAGTCACGGTCTGCATCCCCAAACTCACGCCGAAGCCACCGGGGTGGAGCCGGGGGTGGGTGTCGGCGGAGAGACGGGTGGCTGTGGAGTGGAGGAGTGCAATGCCGAGGGGTGGATGGTGGTAAGGGTGGAGTGGAGGGAGGGTGGAGTGGAGGCGGGAGGTGGAGGGAGGTGGTTAGGGGTGCAGGTGTGGTGGGTCTAGGGAGTGCAGGGGTGGAGTTCCCACAGCGGCCCTCTCTGTATTTGTAGACGATTCAACCAGCACTTGCATACTACCTCTGTGGCTCCGGGGGCTTGGCCGCCTGCCACTTATTCAAAGCACTTCACCGTGTATATATATATATATATATATATAATATACGCACACGCATGCGTAATTAGATTTGTATGGAGGCGTGTGTGCGTGTTCGCGTGAATTTGTGTGTTCCCGGCTTTCCCTTCAATCAAAATCCCGTGAACCTGGATTCCGAGCCAGTTCCGGCACGTTTGGCGTGGAAGCCAATCGCGCCAGCGTTCAGCTTCAGATATCTGACTCCGGTTTGTTCCTTCGCTGCAACAGGTCCATTCCATGACAGTTCGCCCAGCAGAGTCATACAAAATCGAAGTGGCAGCTGAGAAAGTGAAATGTCAACCTCATATTTAGGATCCCCCGCGTAATTGCAAAGTCCAATTCCCAGAACGTAATCAGAACCCCCGCCCCCTCGTATTTGCAGAATCTATTCGGCCGGAGAGGGAAAAGTGTAATCTGAATCTTGCTTGTATAGATGAATGCTCGCAGGAACTTAAAAGGCTTTAAGGCTCCTGGGGTTCTCGGGGGCTCTAAGCAGCTGTGACACTTCTGGCTTCTGGACTCTACACAAGCTTCTAAGTGCTTCCAAAACACTTCTGGGCGTTTGGGGCTTTTAAACAAGATCTCGACTCTTATTACGCACGCTGGGGCTCACATCCTTGGGGGGTGTGGAGGGGGGGCGTTTTTGATATGAAGCGAGCATTACCGTAGATGTGTTGTAATCAACCATGTTCCCATAGAGTCCCTATTGGCCTTCAGCTCCTGTGACCAAGCTTTGCTCGTACCAGAATGCCACGCCAAAACGCCAGTCTTCCGCCGCTGCTGCTGCTACCCACCCTCCGTCCGCCTACTGCCCTGACCACTACGACCACCAGGTCCTGCTCGTGCTGCTGCTGCTTATACTGCTACTACTACGACTACTACTACTGCCACTACTGCGATCCTGAAGTACTCAACAACCAGCAGCAGCACCATTACCAGCACCACACCAGCACCACCATCACCACCACCACAACCAAGACCACGACGACCCCTCCTACTTCGAGTACAGTGTCCGAACTTCCCCCGCGGCGACGAAGGTTCAAACTGGAAGCCCGGTGCTACCACCCCAACGCTACCGCGACAACTCCCATGGATATCATCCCTCTTGTCAGAGCAATTAACGACTGCCACCAGAAGGCATCCGGAGAGGCTCTTGCCTCATGCGGACCAGATGCTCCCAGGCCCGCGATGTTCACCGCATCCACGCCTCCAGCAATCTCCAGGATCAGCGAGTTGGGGTATGCCGATTGGGTGGCGTAACCTCGCGGCATCTGGCACTCAGATCGGAGGTTGTCTAAGCAATTTTCTATAGAAAAATTAGCTTTTGAGTTCAAATATGTATATCATATATATATATATATACACATATGTATGTGTGGACTTAAGTCTATACGTAGATATGTATGCATATATGAATACATACATACATACATACATACATACATACATACATACATACATACATACATACACTTACATGTGCATGTGCATGTGCATGTACATGTACATATACATATACATACATACATACGTACATACATACATACATACATGCATACATACATACATCATTCATACATACAGACATGCATACACACATATGCACATGTACAACTCGGCTTCATCTGTAGCTCTGTGTATGTATAAATATAAATCAATAAATGAAATGAATGCGCATATATATATATATATGTATATATATATATATACATACATACATACACATGTGTACATACATTTGTTCACGCACATACATGTGTCATCTACCATGTGTGTTGTGTGTGTGTGCTCTGTACCTAGTGCACGGGTATACGCCGAACCTTCACCCATTCTCAAGGCATCAGCCCGGCCTAAGGCGGCCTTGTCGGAGTTGAGCGCCCTCTCCGACTCGGACCAGGAACCAGCTCTGGCGTCCACGCACCGAGCAGCACCCTTGTGAAATCTGAAGCCTCACCAGGATGCCCAGTTTTTAGGACCGAAGTGGGTACACGACGGCTTGAGCTTTGCTGGAAATCCAAGGGCTGGACGAACGTAGCCACGCCTAGGATGTCATCGTCTGGACAAGCATCAGCCGCTCTCTCCCTCTCTTGCAGTTCTGATGGTCTCTTGACTCAAACTAACCCTTGTGAGGCTCGGAATCTGAGTCAACTATGCTCCATTATTGCCACCAAGTGACGCCTGCTGCGAAAGCTGAAACACCTCAGTGACTCAGGCTTCTTATCGTTTCACCGTCTGCTGGCTGATAACACATCTAGGACTTCTGATAGTAAATTTAATCAAGACTGGCATCAAAACTCGGGAATTTTTTCTCTGCGAAGCTCGGAGGATGGCTGTGTTCTCGAGACGGTGTAGCAAGGCCCCTTGCATCTCAAGCTCTCTGCAAGCTTCGCAGGAGTTGATCACTGCTTCGAGGCTCACCATGTCGGGGCTTATGGGCCTCAAGTTCCCCAAGCACTGCAGGCTGGCCCGCCAGCGAGATGCCTGACTGTACGACCGGAGCGCTCCATTGTATGTGATCAAGTTGATCTCCAGTTCAGTCTGCACAGCGTCTGTCAGGAGTTGTGCAGCCTTCGACCATGCCCCCCCAGCAGCACACACGTTGATGACAGAGTTGAAGGTAATGATATCACGCTGTAGGCGGGCAGAGAAGTCGCTGGTAAACAGATCCAGAGTTTGTTTCCAGTTCTGTCCACCTTCCATGGCACTTAGGCCTGTGTTCAGCGAGACTTCGTCGGCTTGCAGACATGACCTGGCACAGGCGTGTAACACTGTAACACTGCCTGGTGGAGCGTGCGTGCGTGTGTGCGTTCGTGCGTGTGTGTGTGTGTGTGAGAGAGAGAGTATGCGTAGATGCAATGCAGTGCGTTCGGGCGGCTGACTGCTAAGAACAGCTGGGATTAACAACTTGAAGATCAAGTAAGGTCCCAAATAGCACTCCGGTCTGGATTGGTGAGTTCGAGTAATAACTTATGCTTTCGGCGCTCTCTCGGACACGAAATACCAGGTAGGAGTACCAGTGGTGGCTGCGGGGTCCAATCCCCAACGAAAACTTCAGCTTTACGGCCCAATTTTTTCCCTGCTTGGATTTATACAGCTTGCTCATCCGGCTTGAAGATCTCGACTCTAAAGCTGGTTGGGGCAATGCCTAACCAAATCAATCTTTGTTAGGCTTCACCGCTAATGGACGACCTTGTCTATGTCAACCCCAACCCAATGATCTTCGGGGATATGGGAGTTTCCGAAAATAGGGGACCCTAATATAGCACCCTCAATAATAGCATCCTTATTATAACCCCAAAATAAGGTACCCTGATTTTCGGAAACTCCCATATCTTCCAGTAAGGTGACCATTCTGGCCGCCTCGGTAAGGCCTCGAGGATCCGAATGGCAGATCTCCACTGCTTGGCTTCGACGGACGCAAAGAGAGCGGTGTTGTGGCCAATGGCGTTTGCCTGCGTGGTCATGGATTTCAGCCCCCAAAGAGCCGAAAAAGCCTGCTGCCACTTGGAGCCCCGACCGTAGGAGCAGAGCTCTGCGTTGTGAGTCACAGAATCTGGCCTTTGTCTCGTGTGCCTGAACTGCTTGAGCAGTCGTGCTGCAACCTCCCATCGGCTGGATTTCTCGCAGGTGCTGACAGCAGCATTGCAGAGTACCAGGCTCAAGCTTGAAGAACAGCCCACGCACCAAAGTGCAACTTGCCACTCTTCAGCAAGCTCACAAGCTCTCACAAGCGAGCTTTGGCTGAAGGCATCCTGCTGCAGTGTAAGAGAGTGTGCCTGTGTGAAGCAGCAAGCAGCGTATTGCCAACGGCCTTCAGTGCTGGATGCGCTGATCAGTGAGTTCAGGGAGATGGCACTAGGCTGCAAGGCAGTTCCCCTGAGCTGCGCGAAAGAATGCGCACATTGTTGCCACCGCATGGACTGATCCAAAGTGTTCAGAACAGCGTTGCCAGCAACGATGTCTCCCTCAACGGCTAGCTTCCGAAGAGCTTGGAAAAGAATCAGCCCTTGCAACCAGTGATGACCTGCTCCACAGGAACTGACCATGGTGCTGATGGTCACGATATCAACCTGCACGTTCTTGCAGCCTATACATGTGAGCAGGCGCAGTGACTGGCGCCATGTCTTCCCAACCGCAGTTATTGCACCGTTGAACACGATTGTGTTCTCTTGCAAGCTGTGAAATCGAGCCCCTGACAGCAAGTGCCACCCATGATGCCATGCAGCGCTCCGTCCGCATGCGTTTACAATGGCTCCATGTGCAACTGTATCTATCCGAAGCTGCATTGTCTGCAACTGCCAGAATGCCTCCAAAGCCGTCCTCCACAGCTGCCGTCGCCCATGGCAGCTAATTGCTCTGCTGTATGACTGCAGGATACTAGTTTCCTGAAGCTTGCGAGACTTCTCATTCTGCATCTCGCCACAACCCTCGTCCAAAAGGGAGACATTGATTGGCCCACACCGACGTCGTCACCGCCAGTCATGCAAGAACAATGAGAGCAATCACTTGTCGGAGCCTGGTGCCTGTCGTCAAAGATGTAGGCCCAAGGCTGTCTCTCGGCAGCGTTGCAATGTCAAGCTCGCACGGCATGAAACCCTCTCCTTGCAGATCGGTTTGTCGGCCCCGAGATATCAGGGAGGCTTCGTCGCGACTACATGGCTAACCGCATGCAAGACTACATCCTGGGCCCAAACAGCGTCGACGCATCCTGCGAAACAGCTCCAGAGTAGCTTAAGCCGTGACGCGGCCACAAACTCTGCATACCGTGAAAGCAATATTCGTCCACACGGCAGCTGTGCTGTAGACTGTGCTGGTGTAAGCAGCGCGCAGCCTTTCTTTCGGATTGGGGTCGACCACACAGAAACGTGTTCTTTCATGCGTGGCCTGGCTGTCGCTTCATGCAGAGTCGTTGAGACCCTGAGGGCCGTCAGGTTCGAGACCCTTCTCCGATGCACTATCGTGGTGAAACCTGCAACCTGTCAGAACCTTGAGCTACTGGACGGGTGGTATCAGAAATGGCAATGGACAAAAGTTTCTGCTGGCGCGGCCTGGTCCGATGATGTGGCACCCTGCCTCCTGGTTAGCTCTCGAATTGCCGACGCCAAATTGATCATGTCGGATTGTGATTCAGTGACGCGTCGCCAATTGTCCTGTGTCACCTCCAAAGAAAAGCGATTGCCAACTGCGACGCGCAGCTTGGCTCTTGTTAGGCACGTTTGGAAGATGTAGCTGTTCTGCACCTAAGACGGCAGTGTGTCACAACGTCTAAGAAGCTGAAAGGTCGGGCATTCACTGAGCTCCGAGCCGTGAGTACAAAGGCGGAGAAATCATTCAGGTCGACTGCGAAGGTCATGTACTTCTTGGGCGCTGCTCCCTTGGCTGCCTGGATGAGGTCTACCAAAACTTCGAGGAACGTCCTGATGGTGACAAAAGGGTTTGCTTTGGCGTGCTCCAAGCAAAGTGGGAGGAACTCGAAGACCAGGGCCTTTCGCGTGAGTCCATCGGCGAGGAAATGCTTCGTGAGTGCCAGGCGATCATTGCTTCCAAGGCCACTCCACGCAGTGTCGAGATCTTCGATGTCTTTCGGAGTCCGTGCACGGAGGAGGCATGCAAGTCGGATTAAGGCGAGGTCTGCTGGCTTGGAGGGTGTAATTCCAAGCTGCACACCCCTGTGATGTATGTATGTCCAGTACAGAGGCGTGGCAGGTGCCTCATGAGCTCGCTTCAGTATGGAGAGTCCCAAAATCGTCGACTTTGCATTATGGACCGTCATGAACTTGGATCCATGACCGCCAGCCAAACCACTCATGAAACCCAGCTGAAACAGTATGTAAAATTTCAGCAGGCCCTCACCCTGTCGCGCCTGCATGTAACGCTGGAGCCGATCCAGATTTTCAGGCACGTTCTCTCCTTGGATCATCTGAGCAAAGTTGAAGAACTCCTGTAACTCAAGGACATTGTTGGCCATCTGCAGCATCTGCATGGACATGCTGTCAATGGACGGCATGCAGTTGGGATAATGGTTCAAGATGTATCGCGCTGCATGCTCGGGTCGCTGATAGTTGGTTGGCAGCTGCCGAGTGAGAGCTTTATACTTACCGATTCCTCGAACCGCCAGGAGGAATATCACACCCACAAGCTGTTCTGCATCTGGATTTGCCCATGTCAGCAAGCTCTGAAGGTGCTCCCATTGCGACTCCTCCAACCGGTACTTAGGATCTTGAGGTGCTGTATACCTGAGATTCAGTCTTTCTCAAGTACATGTCGTTTCAACAGTTTCACCAGAGCACACAAACTGTCAAGCGAATCGGGCCACTTCAATAACCGTGAACAAGCTGAGACAGGCTTAAATGCATTGTGCACACTTGCTTATGCACAGGGGGTGTGCGATTTCCGTCAGTCTGATTCGGTGGCGATCACGTATACCAGCGATCGAACAAAGAACCCTAAGCAGTTTAAGCATCCAAAGTCGGTTACTTACTTGCTGAGAAGCGAGGCTATTTCCACCTGTTGGTTCGATAGCAGGGCAGACGTTGCGGTGGAAGTGGTGTCCCTGTTAGTGGCGTGAAGATCTGCCACTAGCTCCTGTCACTCTGTAGCTTGCAGTAACAGGGGGCACGCGACAAACAGGCGTGGATGCCGAAGCACTAATGCACTCGGAGAGCAGGCCACGTCGGAGCCCGAAACGAAAACCAATTCGGAGTCTCACTCACGGGAACCGACATTATCCGTCACAATTTCTGCTAGACAGCTAACTCGAAAGGAATCTGCAGTCAGCCCCGATAAAAACTCAAAAGAGAATCGAGGACACCATCGGGCTCGCGACTTAACGTCAATTTCTCTTCAGCTCTGATCAAAGGCCCGCGCAAGAAGTTTCATCGCTCTATGGATTTCGATCTTGATATCTGAGGTCTCAAGCCGAAGTCGACAGACAGTGCAGGTCACAGAAGGGGTTTTGTGGAGCGCGGCATGTAAACTTTCGACTCCGGTGCCGCGAAGATCTGTACCCCAACTGCAGTGTGGAACGCGCGCTCTGGCCGTTTTCAAGTCAACCTTACCACTTGACTGAACACGTGGAGAGCACCCATAATTTAATTCGTCAGCAATCGAAACACCTGATCATGCAATAGCAACAGCGAGGGTAGGCCGTGCACGCCTTGCCCCAGGCAGGTCGCTTCCGGACTCCGTGGCAGCATCAAGCCATCCAAAAGCCCCATTACTTGTCAAAGTTCAGTTTCCCAACAGACCTTTACGGGCCTACAGTCAAGACAGGTCTGCCATATCCATGTCTGTTCAGAGTTGCACACCACAAAACCCCGCAAGCAGAGTCAAGGCCCGAACCCACCGCAACCTTGTGCGCATGCAATGCACGGGCAGCCGCACATTGAGGGTCCCACGAACTGTCCGCAGCTGTGTTCAGGTCAAATCACCGTTTCGGCTAACATCAGTTTCCGTCTTCTTCGATGTGTGCCAAGAAACTCGGTTGGAGTAAGGCCCCATGATGTAACATGAACCCTACGAGCTTCCCAAAAGCCGATTAACCTGCAAATCTGACTCAACCTATGCAAGCTGCGACTCGAAGTCCCCACGAACCAAGGCAACGAGGCTGATGATAGCCGACTCAGCTCGCTCTTGCTCGGAGTTGGCTTGGACGTTTGCAAATCCTTGGCTGAAGCCCGAACTGTTCTCAGGTGGAGGGCGTGTTCAAGGGTTCGGGCTTACTGTCTTGAGGGCTTCAGGCTTCTACGGTCTGTCTTTTTTCCCTTCTTTCAGAACATGGTCAAAAGGTGGAAACGATGATCGGGAACAGCCTGGAATCTAGCATGTAGGCCGTCATCGGGGTCCAGCTCCACAAAAGACCTGTGAGCGGAATTCTAGCGCTCGACCGAATTTGCTCCCCCCCCCCCATGACTCGCGAGGCGGCAGTACTGTATGATCTTCCTTGCCGACATCAAAGCGATCATTGCTACTGTCGACACGGTGAGGATAAACAACTGTGAAATCGTGAATGCTAGAAGAAAGCAGAACCACGAGAGCAACAGAAACAGTCCTGCCAGTTCATGGCAATGGGCACGGTGAATGTGGGTGGTACTCGTGCTGGGACGAAATGTCAGGCCGACGGTTATGACGAGCATGACATGGCTTCTGCTGCTGCTATGGCGTTGTTGTGGATGGCGTTTAAAACGGCGATCACAACGCTCACGCGGCTAATACTACTTTTACTACGAGTACGACGACGACGACGACGACGACCACTGCCACTACTACTGCTACTACGACTACGACTACTACTACTACTACTACTACTACTACTGCTACTATTACTACTACCACCGACTACGACTACGACGACTACTACTACTGCTATACTGACTGCTGCTGCTGCTACTGCTGCTGCTGCTACTGCTGCTGCTACTGCTGCTGCAGCTGCTGCTACTACTACTACTTCTACTTCTACGGCTGCTGCTACTGCTACTGCTACTACTACTACTACTACTACTACTACTACAAGTACTACCACTACTTACTACTACTACTCCTGCTGCTACTACTACTACTACTACTACTAGTACTAGGCGCAGGGTTGGTTGGTGACGCCAGTGTTTTCATCTGAGTGTGATATTTCTCGAATTTTGATTTGATATGCTGAACGCTGCTATTTCTCGAGTTCGGGCATGATTTTGACCGATGTGGGGACAGTTCACGTTCTTTGGCGGATACTGTTTTGCTGCATTTTGCAGCCTTCCAGTTTCTACGTTTTGGAGTTGGGCTCTGTTTTTTCTCGAGTTTAAGCGCGTTTTGGGGGGCTTGACCAAGTCCATGAACAAAAACATGCTAAAACTCGAGAAATAACGGCGTCCAACTCGAAAATGTAGAAACTCGAAGGTTCCAAGCGCAGTACAGCAGTATATCCACCAAAAACGTGAACTTTCCCCGCATCGATCCAAATCAGGCCTAAACTCGACAAACAACAGCATTCAGCATGTCTTCAAATCGTCACACAAACAAAACACAAAAAACGCGACCCTCCCGGGAACGAGTCAACACAACTGAAACTCGACACACAACACCCTCACATGAAGAAACACGTGGCGACACCTACCAACCCCCGGTACCTACTACTACTACTACTACTACTACTACTACTACTACTACTACTACTGTGTGACTATGATTTGTTCTTGGGCCGAAGTCTTTACACTTGTTTCAAAGCCTCTGCTGATGCGTTACTAAGTCTCCCCCCCGCCACGACTACAGTACGAACTTCCTGTCTGTCCCGGTGGCTCATTCTCGACGTGTACCAACAAGCAATGGACAAATAGTGGCCTCTGCAGCTTTGCAAGCACCCCGTCGATGGGCTCCTGCTAGACGATTCAAAGGGGCCATGCTTCAAACTGGATAAGTCACCACTGATTTAACATGATCTGAGGCCTGGGGTGGGAATCTAGCGACCATGTGCCATTGTACCCGGCCAGTACTAAGAACATGTTTCTTGCTTCATGTTGTGTTGTGTCATGCTGTGTTGCTACAGGCTGAAGATGCTTCGAAACGTGGACGCCTCGTGGAAGAGAATGTGGTTCACCAGAGCTGCCGGGCCCATGGAAGGTGACGGACCGATGATGTCCATGTATTCATCTTTCAACGTTTTGGCGCTGGATAGTTTCATCTCCAGGCCATCCTGGAGGTAGGACAAATCCAGGTTCCTTAAGACCTTGCGGCTGTCAACATAGAGCTCGAGGTAGAACGAGTTGGCATGGCAGGCGTGCTCTGCACAAGTGCCCTCTTGCTCAAGGATTTCTTCGATGTAACCAGCATCTTCCTCCGAGTTGTGCCTGGCCACGAACTCCAGGGCATATTCTATGAACATTGTTGCGCACATAGGTGAGTTTGTCAAGATTGTGCAAAGGCTTTTGCTTGAAAGGGCATAAACATCTGCGAATGAAATAGTCTGCAAGCTGTATCCGTGCATGGCTGCCTCCACGTAGAGGGCAACTTCCGCAAAGTATCGAAACTCGTCGGCAAAGACGTATGGAGAAGCATTGTTGTTCGAGATGTTCACTGCGAATTTACCAGCCCAGGTCAAGTACATATTCTCGGCAAACGCGCCTGCAGAGAACACGTACTCCGCCTCACAAAAGAAACTCCTCTCCAAGTCACGGCAGATCTCCTTGAAGACCTCCGGAAAGATCTGGGCTGCCAAGTCAAACACAGGGTGCTGCTGGAGCTGGCCCCCGAGCTGTAAAAAGGCGAGCTCCTTCTCAAGCCTTGGAGATACCAGGCTGTTGTCGAAATCGAGTTGAGAATGCCACCCAAGCTTATAATCCGCATAGCTCATGACACGCATCGTCATGCCGGTGGGCACGCCCTTAGTCTGAAGGTAAATTCTGAGTTGACGCCGCCTTCGACTGTTTTCACTGCTCACCTGCCTAATCTCATTGAGGGTCCCGGTCACAATGGATAAGGCCGAGCCAATGACAAGCACCACGGTGATGAAAAGCAACACGCACGCATAGTGCTCCATGGTACTGTCCGGCTCAAGCACTGGCGGATTGGGCATCAAAAGGATCCAGGCCACTGCGTGCACGTACTGATCTGCAGGTGGCAGACTCCTCAAGCACGCAAGAGACGATGATACTCTTGTACTGACTACTAAGAACAAGGACATTTCATGATCATTATAATGGTATGTGGCTCGATTGGTTGCAGGTCCCAGGGATAAACTCAAATCCAGCGATATAGACAGAACATGAAACAACAAGACGCCCTGGGACCTGTGAATCCTTGAAGCGACAGTCCATTGACTGCCAAGATTCGTAATCCCTGCCAGGTCGAGCCAGCTTCTCTCGGAGCTGTTCGAAACGGATTGACCTAAAGCATACCAGAGGCACGCCAAAATATGGGCCACGGCTGCGATCGACACCACAACCTTGCCCACTGTCAAAGTCAAAATCAGAGAGTAATTCCCGGTGGCGATCACCAGGTTCTCAAGAATCACGCTGATTTTCCCGATCTTAAGAATGCGCAGAACCCGAAGCATCTGTAGCATCCGCAAGGCCCGAGACAAACTGTCATCCTGCTGCGACGTAATGCATGCAGCGATGTCCAGTACCACCATCGTGATGTCGAAGGCAAACCACGTTGTAAGGTAGCGCTGTGCTATTTCTGCTCGCTTGAGGCGCAAGTGGCCCTTTCTGTAAAACCCTGTGTTAAAATCCAATATGATATCAAGGGGCCATAGAATGAGGGTAGACGCCGAGAAGACCTGCAGGAAAGCTGCCATTGAACCTGCGTCCGCAGCATTGCCAGGTGAAAAAGTCACGCTCCAGGCAGTGCAAAGTGGCAGAATACATATTTCAAAACCAATAACGAAACTAATGGCAGTATCCCATGCGAGACGGAATTTGTCATCCGGCAGCAGGACCCTGCAGTACGCTGGATCATTGATGTCGGCGCTGAAGGTGCGAGATCTGGTGGCTGTTTTGGGGATGTCTCTGCTTGATGCCCATCGGCCCTTGCCGATGGCCTCCACAGCTTCTTCAGCCTTCATAGACAGCTCCATCAGGTGGGAGTTCAAGCGTAAGTGTGAATGGCCTCTGCTATCACGTTCTAGCTGTGAAGTTGCCGACCGCTGTAACGACAAGGCTGCCGCAGACAAGTTGGGGGCATCTTCGTCGCCCATGTCGGGACCGTCATTCATCACCCAGGTCTCTTCCTTCAGCACCCAGGACTGCTGGCCTGTGAAAGCCTCCAGGCCATCTTCCGACTTTGTCCGGTTTTTATCTTCCAGGTCCTCCACGGCTTCCCGCAGATGCTTCACCTGCTCCTGGATCCCTGCAAAGGCACCCTGCAGCGCGTCGTCCAACTCACGAAGTCGATGAGTCACGGAGGTCCTCGGATCTCGGATGTAGCAGCAGGAACCAAGCTAAAAGAAGCTAACACAGCCAACACCGGTGACTGTCGACAACCACAAAGCCTTTCCGAATCCATAGTAGCATCTGCATCCAAGATTTGATTCTTGAAAACCGGTGATGGTAGGGCCGGTAGGGCCGGTAGGGCGAAGTAGCTCTACGATCCCGACTCCCAAACACGAACAAGACCAAGCCGAGCAAATGTGCAGCACGTGCACTTGAGCCTTCGCAGCTTCCGCATTTGCAAAATATCCGACATGACAGCAGCGAAGATATGTGAGGCCAGGAATCGCCTCTGCCTTTTTACACGCCATCCCATCCCGTCGCGACGGCTTCCCAAAAGAAACAGTGTTTCGTGCAAGACGGTCTCCGTCAAAAGCGGCAGCTTGCACCATTGGCATGCCATGAAACACGCCGACATGACATGCTCATATGGAGCAGCTGCAAACTCTACAGACGCAAGCCGGCTTCGCGACAAAAAAAACCACGCAAGCCTCCACTGACTCTTGAAAGCTGCCAAGATAGCCTCGTACGACACGGAGTTGGGCTGTACACAATTCTGAATTCGGCACCAAAGGGCAAGTGCATGACGCCATTGAAGTGATTTGCTGTATGCCTTCCAAGCAGAGTTGTAGGTGATGAGCGTAGCCTGAAGAGACGTATGATAGAGTTCGTGGAGAAGGTGTGTTGCTTTTCTCCACTGTGCGCTCTTTGCGCAAGCGCTCAAACTTGTGTTATATGTGATGCGGTCTGGCAGCTGTCTTATGTCATGGAACTGTTGGAGGCATTGGAATGCTGCCAGCCACAGCACCGCCCTGTCACACGTGCTTAAGAAGGCGTTCAACGTGACCCCATTTGGTTGAAGCCACTCTGCAGCAATCTGGCTTGTGAGAACAGCAGCATGAGCCCACTGAATAGCACGTGCACAAGCGGTGAGTGACGCGCTGTGCGCAATGGTATCTCCAAGCATGTTATGTCCAGGCGGCCATCGGAGCAAGTGCGATGCAAACTCCCAGGCCCCTTCCCTCTCACAGGCACTGATTGCTGCATTCTGGGCAATGATGCTGCGTCCTGGCCTCGTTCCAAGGCGGATGAGACTCAACAGCATGCTGAGAGCATCATGCCACCTCTGAGAAATGATAAGGGCAGTGATGGGCCGCTCCTGTTTGTCGGGCAGAGCCAGCGCCAATGCCCGCTGCCACTCAGACTCCCGCGTTTCTATCGCTGCAGTCACTGCCATGGTTGCGGTCAGGGTGATCAAATCTGCGCGCAAGCCTCTTACATGAAGCTCGTTGACTTGCATGAAAGCACGTGGCCAAGCCGAGGACTTGGCTGATATGTCGACGCATGAGTTGTGTGATGCAATGCTGCATCGCACACTCGAGAGTGGCATTTGAGCCAAAAGCAGGAATCCAGCCGGCCAAGAACCACACGAGCTGATCTGTGAATTGCACATCAGAGTGTCAGCAGGGATGCCAGATCCGCGCAGAATTTGCAGGAAGACGGCAGCCGTTTCCCATGCCAATGCATCAGAGCATGCCCTGGTGCAGCTACTGAAGGCAATGACATCTGGCTCTAAGTTCTGCAGCTGGAGACCATGAAGAAAAAATAGGGATCTCCGCCAAAGCATGTGCGCCCTGTGCGCACAGCTCATGATATTGCCCACAACTGTGTTCATTTTGAGGCCAGCTTGAAAGCTCCAATCCTGCACTCCCAGAGCTTGCCTCCACTGCTTGTCCTTCTCGCATGCAGTCAGAACTGCACCTTCTGCGAGCACACTAACCTGCACAGAGTTCTCTGGCATATGTGACAGACTGCGCCAAGCTTTTGCCCACAGGGCCGCCTCGGCGTAGTTGCAAATCGACGTGGTGCATGTCACAGGATCGTAGTTGAGGTCTCGTTGACGAAGCTCTTCCAATTTCACAATTGCCAAAACCCAAATGTGCTGGTTGACGCAGGCTTGCATGGTGGCATTGAATGTGACTGTGTTTAACCTGGTCGAGCTTCTGCCGCAAGCTTGCAGGATGTCTAGAGCCCTGTCCCACGTGGTAGCACGACCACAGGAGCTGATGCATGAATTGTACGACACGGTGTCCGGAGACACTTTTGCAGAAAACATTACTGGAATCGCTGCCAAGGCATTTTTCCAGCTTCCGAGACTGATGGCCTGGTTATATCTAAGAACCTCCGGCGTCGCCTGCGTCGCAGTGGCAACGGCCATGGCGCGATGGAATCACTTTCCTAGGCACCTCACACGAGGAGCCAAGCTCCTGAAGGCACAAGCGCAGTGCAAGAAATCAACTTCAGATTGGCCTGAAGAGCCATCGTCAGCATTCTTGAGCCCTAGCCTCTGTGTACAGGACAGCAAGAGATCTTAATTACAGAAACCGTTGTGGCCGTTTGGACTCTCAAGCATGTGTGACAAGCCGGCAATCCTGGCACATTTTTGTCCGTGTATCATCATCTGTTGAACTGGAGAGCGCCTATGTTTATTCACACCAAAGCTCACAACAGATTGACGGCGATGTCGATGTCTGAAGAAAAAATAATGTAACAACTTTATGTCAACGCTCTCACTATGCACAGCTGGCATAGCTTCAAACACCAGGTACGATTCCGGTATTGCCGTTCAGAGGCTTTGCCACAGCGACCGGACCTTCTTCGAATCTTGAAAACTCTACTGTGCTTGTTGGCCTAGGTGTGTCTTTGACCTCGCTTAGGCAACTCGCACCTGACAAAAAATGCATGCTTTGCTGCCCCACAAATCGCGACATGTGTCCTGCTGCTAGGATCCCCTTCATGTATGGAAGAGTTGAACAGGAACCTGCAGCGCAGCTGCCAACCACCTCAAAAATGGCATTGAACCAAGACTTGCTGCTGAGTTGGGTTGTTCGTGTCCTCCATCTGTCTCGACTTGTACACGAGCTCGCGCACGGAGCCTGCGAGCAGCACAATGTCAGAAGGAGGCTCGGTAACTCTCCGCCAGTTCTCCTGCGACACGTCCACACAGAACCTTTCCTCCCTGAGGCCCAGAGTGGCACGAGCCAGGCATGTCTGGAAAACGTAGCTGTTTTGCACCATCAAGATGAAGGCCGCCAAATCGGCCAGGTCCACAGTGATGATTTGCTGGCCTTTCGGGGCGGCCGATCGAACGGCCTGAAGTAGTTCGACCAAAACCTGCAAGAGCGTTCGAACTGTGACAAAAGGATTGGACCGAGCTCGCTCCAAGCAAAGTGGAAGGAATTCACAAACGATTGCCGGGGTCGTTATGCCATCGGCCAGGAAGTGCTTCGTGAGCTCTACTTGTTCCTGTGCTGTGAGATGGTCCCAGGCATCTTGAAGCCGTGCCAAGTCGTCCGCCGTCTGAGCCCGGCAGTTGCAGGCCAAGCGCAGCAATGCCAAGTCTGATGGCTGCTCGGCACGTCTGCTCAGTTCAAGCCCCCTGTGGTGGATGTACGTCCAGTACAAGGGTGCCGGGTCCTGCTCGAGGACGTGCTTCAGCATGGCCAATCCCAAAATTGTGGTTTTGGCATTTCGCCGGGTCATAAAGCAGGACCCTTGGCCGCCGGCTAGCCCACTCATGAAGCCGAGGAGGTAGAGGACGTAGAACTTCAGCAGCTCTTCGCCCCCACGCGGTTGTATGGTGTCCTTGAGGTCCCTGAGGTTGGCAGGCACATTCTCACCCTGGAGCATCTGGGCAAAGTTAAATGTGCCGAGCATCTTCAACAGGTTCCTCACGAGATGCTGGACATTGCTACCCAAGCTGGCAGAAGAAGGAACCGCCAGCGGAAACGACTCGAGTATGTACTTCATTGCCTTCTCTGGGCGCTGATGGCCCACTGGAAGCTGCCGAGTAAGTGATCTGTACTTGCTCACGCCCTTGACTGCGAGCAGGAAGATTACCGCAAGCAGCTTCTGGTCAGTGGCCTCCGTCCATTCAAAGAGATCCCGCAAGTTTTGCCACTGAGTGTTGGTTAGGCGGTTGTCTGGTGGCTGCACTGCCGTGTACCTGAGCTGAGGGCCATGGTAAGATGGCTGCGCATTACAGTGAATGTCGCATACAATTCTTGGAGGAAGTCGGCCCGGAAACGCACGAGTTACAAAAGCCGCAAGTTCCGAAATCTACCAGGTGGCATGTTGTAGTCGTCCCGAACGATGGCCACGAGGCTGAGAATGGCAGATTCAGCTCTTTCCTGCTCTTTGGAGTCGGAGAATCTGGCGTGCAATCCGGAATCTGGATCAAGCTCGACAAAAGCCTCGCGCAAGCTTGCGAGCGTATCCTCAGCAGGCTCTGTGCTATAGACCACTGAAGTCACGAAGTCCATGGGAGCCAAATACCCACCAAACTCGTCGCCAGCTCCTCGGAGCTGTGCTGCTGGCTGAAAATCTCGAGTGTGAGAATCATCCAAGTCCTGCTGCTGACCAGACAAAACATGGCCCATGGTAATGGACTTGACTACGGGACTCTGCAGATCTGATAGGTCCAGTGTGTCCAAGACCAAGCGACTGTCCACATTCACCTCGAGATAGAAGGAGTTGCATGCGCAAGCAGCTTTCGCGCACGATTGTTCTTGTTCGATCATGTCCCAAACGCATACCTGTGAAGTAGCTGAGGCAGACGAGAACCGCACAATGTAGTCATTGGCATACTCCACGACCATCGTTGTGCACATGGGTGAGGCCCCAAGTATTCTGGCGAAATCCGAAGCCGTAAGCGAGAAGACTTCGGAAAAGGACTGAGTGTGCAAAGTGTAGCCGTGCATCACAGCCTCCACATACAAGGAGATCTCGGCAAAGCATTGGCAATCGTCTTCGAAGAAGACCTGATCATGCGTAAACACCTCAGCCGTCAACTTAAACGTGCCATGGTTGCTGACGTACATCTTCTCGGCCAATGAGCCCTCGCTGAAGACGGCCTCACCCTCGCAGTAGAAATGCTTGTTCAACGCGCGGCAGCACTCGGCGAAGACAGTGGGATACGATGACGACACAAACGAAAATAACGGGTGGGCATTCAGAACGGAGCCGAACTGAGACGTGGCCAATTCTGCCTCAAGCATCGGTGAGATCAAGCTGGAATCATAACCAACCGGCGAATGGCGGGTCATCTTGTAGTCGGCGTAGCTCATGACCCTCATCAACAGCTCGGTGGGCACTTTTCGGTTTTGCAGGAAGATGCGCAGCTCACGGCGCTTCCTGCTGCGCTCGCTGTTCACCTGGCGGATCTCGTTCAAGGTGCCGGTAAGGATCGACAAAGCAGAACCAATGACCAAAACTGTTATGACGAAGAGGGTCAGCACCTGATTTCTGGATAGAGGCGATTAAGCCAACTCAGGCTCAGCTATGCAGGCTTTCGTGTTCCACACGAACTAGAGGTACGCATGAAATCGAAGGGAGCGAGCAAGAATGACACAAGGACACTAATCTGACAATGGTCAATCAAATATGTCGACCGACATCAACGGCAAAATCAGGAGGACACACGCAAGACACCACGGCAGTCTTGCCGTCTCGGCATGTTTCTCGGCCGTGTGCTGGAGACTCCACATTCGCACGCCTTGACTAGGCATGTGAAACCGGACCGCATGCCATCCCTCGCATAGAATCACGTGGACATGGCCGCGAACCGTTTTGTGTAAGCCTGGGTTGTGAGCCTATCCGGTGGATCTCACAACCCAAACCGGATAGTGGCAGTGCCCGCATGTCAGCCTTCCCGTGCCTACAGCTTTGTGCCGCTTCGCTTCCAAGCTCAACCTATCCAAAGTGGCTTAGCGAGCTACAGAAACGCGCTGAGGGTCCAGCTGCCATCTGCTCGATGCCGCTGAGAGGATCGAGAGGTGCTGGAGCAGGCGGTAGCAGAATCCATGTTAATGAATGTATATACTGGATTTGGAAGCTTGCATCTTCGATCCGAGCAAGTTGCAGCCAGCTGGGCGGGCCCGTATCAAATGACGATACGGTGTCACCTAGCGCAAACCAGACACATGCGAGAATGTGTGCGACGGCCCCGATGGCTATGAGCATCTTCCCGACTGTGAATGCCAAGATCATCCACTGCCGTCCCATAGAGATAACGAGATTCTCCAGCAGCACATTAATCTTGCCTGCTTTGAGAATCCTGAGAATCCGAATCGTTCGCAGTATTCGCAAATAGCGGGCGGACCGCAATGGCTGCAAAATATCTGAAGGCGCATCATCTGTCGCCTACCCAGTCCGCAGGCAATGTCTAGAATTGTAGCATACTGTAGCCTCTAAGCCGCTACCACAACGGGGTCCACTACTTCCGAACACGTCCCTGACGCCCGGAGTTCTAGGCAATATAAACCCCCAAGTTCCCCTTGGACCGACGCCTGCCCCAGGAAACCAGCGGCAAAGTCCAGCAAGACGACGCACACGTCAAACCCCAGCCACGTATACGCATAGCGCTTGGCAATTTCCCGGCGCCGGGTCTCGATGAAGCCGCGAACGTAGAAGGCGGTGTTGAAGTTCACTACGATATCACATGGCCAAAATATCAAGGAAAGAATGGCCAACATCTGCAGCATTCGGCTGGGAGCGCTGTTCGATGTAGGCATCGGGGTTATCTCCCATTCGCTCCAGGCCATGGTCATGGGAAGCAGAAATGCATCCAACATAATCAAGAGCACACCGGACAAATCCCACACTAGGCGGAATCTTGAATTGGGAGGGATCACATGCAGAATAGATTCGCATCTTTCCAGCTCTGTGCTGGGCCCACCGGATGCATACGAGCTTGCTGCGTTGACCGCGTAAACGCCCGTGCTATTTCGCGACTTCTTTAGCACATGCACTGACTCTGCAGCTCGCATTGAAAGCTCCATCAAGTGAGAGTTCAGTCGCATGTGCGAGTTCGCGCTGGTGCCCAACATCTCGGAAGAGAGGTGCAATGCATCAGCTGAAAGCTCTGACAGGGTGCCAGGTCCCTCATAAGGAATCGACATGACATCATCCTTTAGTAGCCAATCGCCCAAGACATCAACCTTTTCAAAAGCATCCTGACGGTGGTTTCTTGAGTCAGGCTTCGTCGCAAGCGTGTCTGACCCAAAGTCTTCACGCAAGAGTTTGAGATGATTCTGGATGCGAGAAAAAGCATCCTCTAATTCGGTCTCCAGATGTTGCAGACCTTGCGCGAGGCCGGGCGAACCCATGGCTGGCATGCTGCCCCAACTGTGGCCGTGTCTTCTTAACTTAGGATGTAGATGTAGGATCCGGCCTGGAGCGTTCTAGCGAGACAGATTTCGGGGGCCTTTGTTCTGACCTCTACTTGCTCGTGTTGGCTCGGGCGAAAATGGAAGCCCATGTTTCTACATACTGCATTGTTGGGGAGTCGCACAGGAGTTGCTACCTCATCCGTGTCCTTTCATAGCTCGAGTACAAACCAACGGCAGAGTACCACTTGCACATGGGCAGATTTCAGCTGCCAAGCACCGCTGCAAGTCAGCAAATAGGAGCGAGAACGACGCACGGCTGGTTCGTGCATTGCACAAGCAAAGAACTGCGACATGCAGTCTCTCCAGGGGATTTTGGCTGCTCCACATCGTCCATTGCTAGGGTGAGACTGATGGAGGCTTTCGCCTCTGAAAAATCCACAGCATGTCTGTGAGCAAAATAGGCATGGCGTAGAGCTATCTTATCGAATCTACGCTGCCATCATGACTGCATGACTTCAGAAGTGGCAGTGCACCAGAACTTGCTGCTGTGCAGCACTCTTGGCATCGTCGTGTCTCCTTGACTTGTACACGAGCTCCCGCACGGAGCCTGCGAGCAGCACAATGTCCGAAGGGGGCTCTGTAATCCTCCGCCAGTTCTCCTGCGACACATCCACATAGAACCTTTCCTCCCTGAGGCTCAAACTGGCACGAGCGAGGCATGTCTGGAAAACGTAGCTGTTTTGCACCATCAGGATGAAGGCCGCCAAATCGGCTAGGTCCACAGTGACTATTTGATGGCCTTTGGGGGCTGCTGATCGAACGGCCTGAAGTAGTTCGACTAAAACCTGCAAGAGCGATCGAACTGTGACAAAAGGATTGGACCGAGCTCGCTCCAAGCAAAGTGGAAGGAATTCACAAACGATTGCCGGGGTCGTTATGCCATCGGCCAGGAAGTGCTTCGTGAGCTCTACTTGTTCCTGTGCTGTGAGATGGTCCCAGGCATCTTGAAGCCGTGCCAAGTCGTCCGCCGTCTGAGCCCGGCAGTTGCAGGCCAAGCGCAGCAATGCCAAGTCTGATGGCTGCTCGGCACATCTGCTGAGCTCAAGCCCCCTGTGGTGGATGTACGTCCAATACAAGGGTGCTGGGTCCTGCTCGAGGACGTGCTTCAGCATGGCCAATCCAAGAAGCGTTGCCCTTGCATTGCTACGCGTCATGAACCGAGACCCCTTGCCACCGGCTAGGCCGCTCATGAACCCAAGGAGGTAAAGGACATAAAATTTCAGGAGCTCTTCACTCCCGTAGGACTGAACTGCTGATTTCAAGTCCCCCAGGTTGGCGGGCACATTCTCACCCTGGAGCATCTGAGCAAAATTGAAGATACCCTGCATGTCGAGCATTTTGGTCATCAGTTCCTGGGCGTTGCTGCTCAGACTGGCTGCTGACGGAACCGCCAACGGAAACAACTCGAGTATGTACTTCATTGCCTTCTCTGGGCGCTGATGGCCGACTGGAAGCTGCCGAGTAAGTGATCTGTACTTGCTTACGCCCTTGACTGCGAGCAGGAAGATGACCGCAAGCAGCTTTTGGTCAGTGGCATCGGTCCAGTCAAAGAGCTCCCGCAAATTCTGCCACTGAGTGTTGGTCAGGCGATTCTGTTGATTCTGCGCGGCTGTGTACCTAGACTAAGGGCAGATATGCCTCGGACAACATGACAGACCGACAGACCCTTAGGGCACGAGTTAACCCCTGAATACCAGACCGGAAACATACCCAAATCTACCAGGTGGCATCTCGTAGTCGTTCCGTGCGAGGGCAACTAGGCTGAGAATGGCAGATTCCGCTCTTTCCTGCTCCTTGGCATCAGAGAATCTGGCATGAAGTCCGTGCTCGAGATCGAGCTCCAGGAAGGCCTCGCGCAGGCTCGCGACCGTGCTGTCGGCTGTACCCTGGCCGGGAACAACGGAAGATACGAAGTCCATGGGGGTCAATTTAGCCTCTGCTCCGTTGGCGCCGAGCCATACTGCAGTGTGGAGGGGCTCAGCGCCGTCGAGTGGATTCTGGGGAGACGCAAGGTCCAATACCTCTATTACCTGCCGATTGTCCACATGCTCCTCAAGGTAGAAGGAATTGTTTGTGCAAGCAAGTTGTGCACATTCTTGCTCCCACTCAGCTTTGTGCCATATGCCCCCCGGCTTTGTTGCTGGGACCGCCGTGTAGCAGGAGATGTACTCATTGGCGTACTCTATCACCATGGTCGTGCACAGAGGCGAATTGACAAGAATCTTGGCAAAATCCGCTGCAGTCAGCGAGAACACTTCGGAAAAGGAGTCCGTGTGCAAACTGCATCTGTGCACCGCCGCCTCCACATACAGGGATATCTCCGCAAAGTAGTGACAATCGTCTTCGATGAGGGCATGGTCCTGCGGATATGCCTCTGCCGTCAGTTTAAACGTGCCGTGGCTGCTAATGTACATCTTCTCGGCCAACGAGCCTTCGCTGAAGACGGCCTCTCCCTCGCAGTAAAAATGCTTGTTTAAAACGCGGCAGCACTCGGCGAATACCGCGGGATACGATGAAGAGATAAACTCAAACAGTGGATGGGCATTCAGAACGGAGCCGAACTGAGACGTGGCCAATTCTGCCTCAAGCATCGGGGAGATCAAGCTGGGATCATACGCGACAGGCGAGTGGCGGGTCATCCTGTAGTCGGCGTAGCTCATGACCCTCATCATCAGCTCGGTGGACACGGCTCGGGTCTGCAGGAAGATGCGCAGCTCACGGCGCTTCTTGCTGCGCTCGCTGTTCACCTGGCGGATCTCGTTCAAGGTGCCGGTAAGGATCGACAAAGCCGAACCAATGACCAAAACTGTTGTGACAAACAGGATCAGCACCTCAATCTGCCATTAAATTTTGCTGCAGGCATGACAGAAAAGGTCTCAACAGTTCCTGGTGATGGGTGCGATGCGTAGTTAATACAAAGCTTGGCGCGAGCATCAGTATCGTTCCCCCTTGCAAATCCCTGTATTAACTGTATTGGATGTGCTCGGTGTGTCAGCGGCACTGATCTGCGCGGCGGCGCATATTTTCGACTCTCACCGGCGCATATTTAAGGGTCGGCGTTTCTGAATGGGTGGCGCTCCGCCCCACCAAAAACGTCCCACACCCAGACCATCTGTACGTATGTATGTATGTATGTATGTATGTATGTATGTATGTATGTATGTATGTATGCCATCTTTCTTACGGATAGATTTTTGTTTGAAAAGTTATCTATCCAGTTATGCCTATGGCTGGTCTAACTTGCTATAACGTGAAGTGTTGATGTCTTTTGCGAGCATTCGCGCGCGACAACCCACCCACGCACGTGCGCCTGGGTAAGGTAGCAAATTCGAAGCTGACAACAACTATTAAAATGCAGCCTGTGAAAACCTTGTTGCAAGCAGGCCTCTGTGCACCTTACGAACTCAATTTGGCGACAAACAAGGACGCTGTAGTGGGACATTCGCTGCCTTGATTTTCCTCGACCCGGACAGGAAGACGGCGCTTCGTTCGACAGGTCTCATCCTTCGGATACACAGATATACAGGTTGGTTGCCAGCGAAACGCTTTAGGCGAAACAACACGGCGTCGGCTGCTCCCTGTGCTGCACCATTCTTGCCATGGCTCTTTCAAAAGCTTCGGTAGTAACTGGCAGTAACTGGCACAAGGCGTGAGGGAGGGCTAAGTCGACCCAGGCCGTGTGAAGTCAGATCTCCCTAAGGTCACGTCCAGATTTGCGTGACGTCGACCCCCACAGTACGAAACTGCAAGCACATGCTGGGTTTTATGGAGCACAGCCCCGGCATGTCATGAAAGCTGCATGCGGCAACGAAACTCTTCGCACAACGTGACACAGTGCATTGGAGCACGCGAAAAAAGCAAGTGTACGCTGCGTTCTAGTTTCTTGAGCTACCCAGGCATTGAAACGGGTTGAATTGTAAGCGCGCGCTCCAGTGACTGTCGGTGCTATTCTCCGCGTGCCAGAACCCGAGATGCAAATACCATGTGCTGACACATGCAAAGTCTCTTTCGGACCCCTTGTGCTTGCCGGCGCATTTCCAGCCTTACTGCCGTATGAGTTTACGATGAGCTTTTCTTCACACTACCAATGTATGCGCAGGTGCGACACGACGGTTGAGAAAGCGCATCAAGGCATAACTGCGCCTCATGAGCCTTCATGCGGAATCCCCAAGTTTTTAACCCAAGTACCATGGGCTTTTGCAACTGACAGCAACTTTAGCCTTGCATGGAGCTGGCTGAGGACCCAGCGGCCAAATGCTCTATGCCGCTGAAGGGGTCCAGTGGAGGCGGAGAAGGCGGAAGCAGCATCCAAATCAGCGAGTGAATGTACTGGATGTGAAACGTCGCTCCTTGCTCTCGTGTAATTCCGGAAAATTCTAGCCAACTTCTGTGCTGGCCGGCCGATTGCACAGTGTCACCCAGTGCGAACCAAATACATGCTAGAATGTGCGCGACGGCCCCGATGGCTACGAGCATCTTGCCTACTGTAAACGCCAGGATCATCCACTGCCGTCCCATAGAGATAACGAGATTCTCCAGCAGCACATTAATCTTGCCTGCTTTGAGAATCCTGAGAATCCGAATCGTTCGCAGTATTCTCAAATAGCGGGCGGACCGTAGTGGCTGCAAAAAGTCTGCAGGCGCATCCTCTGACGCCTGCCCCGTGGACAGTGCCTAGAACTTAAGATGCTCAACCGCTACCCCTAACGATAATGGGCCCCACTCATTCGTAACACGTCTCTGATGACTGAAGAGCTCTAGGCAATATATAACCCCCCAAGTTCCCCTAGCTTGGACCGACGCCTGCCCCAGGAAACCAGCAGCAAAGTCCAGCAAAACAACGCAAATATCAAACCCCAGCCACGTGTACGCATATCGCTTGGCAATTTCCCAGCGCCGGGTCTCGATGAAGCCGCGAACGTAGAAGGCGGTGTTGAAGTTCACTACGATATCACACGGCCAAAAAGCTAAGGATATAATGGCAAATATCTGCAGCACTCGGCTGGAAAAGCTGAAGGAGGAAGGCATCGGGGTTACCTCCCACTCGCTCCAAGCCATTGTCATGGGAAGCAGGAATGCGTCCAGTACAATCAGGAGTACGCCACAAAGATCCCACACCAAGCGGAATTTCGAATTGGGAGGGATCACCTGCAGAATGGATTCGCATCTTTCCAACTCTGTCAGCACTGTGTTAGCCCCCCCTGATGCATACTGACTGACCGTGTTGGAGGGAGAGAGATATCCGGTCTTCATGCGTTCCTTCTTCAGCACATGCGCAGATTCAGCAGCTCGCATCGAAAGCTCCATCAGGTGGGAGTTCAGACGCATGTGCGAATGAGCGCTAGCACCCAACATCTCGGCAGAAAAAAACAGCGCATCCCCACACAAAGAGCTGGGAGCAGGCTCCTCATGGGGTATGGACATCACGTCGTCCTTTAACAGCCAGTCTCCCAAGGAGTCGGGCACTTTCCACGAAGCTCGCCGCCCGGTGCCAGCTGAAAGCATGGAAGCTTCGACTGGAGCAAGCGGCGACCCAACATCTTGACGCAGAACTTTCAGATGCTTCTGGATCCGAGCAAAGGCATCGTTCAACTCAGCCTCCAAGTTTTGAATTCCTTCTTCCCAGGATGTAGAAGCCATGAGTAAGGAGAGGTGCAACAAAAACGTCACTTTAGCTCTTCTGTGTGCTGCGAGTATCCGTCGACATCTTCAAAGTGTTTAGTTATGTTAGTTTAGTTCAAGGATCGGAGGCTGAGACTTACAGTAATGCTAGCAAAAGATTTCCCATTCTGTAGTCGAAACAAACACAATCCGCAGACACTGCCTGAGACTCTGAGATACCTCGAGCCAGCATTGCCAAAGACTCGTTTTCAGCAAGGCGAAGCCGATCTCTCACTGGCTCGGACTCTCTCTTTCTTTCGCCAGGGCTAGGGGTAAGGGAGGACAACCCCCCTCTCTCTCTCTCTCTCCCTCAGTTCGTCCACGCGCGGCGGAAAGAGCCGTTGAAGACTGACTACGTGACTACGGAATGCTCCCTGTCCGCTCTCGACGAACTGCACTTGGTAGAAGCACCAGGGCTGCTATCCATGTTGCAATTACCTTTCAATTCGTCTTGCCGGCCGTACTTCTTTCTGTCTCCACGACATGCCATACCTGCTGAACATGGGGCATGCTTCGAGTGAGCAAGGTCTTTGAGCATTTTGAGCCGCTGCATGGACAACGTGGTTAAGCTCGTCAGAAACGGTTGCAGTTGAAAGAAGCGAGCTCCGAACTCTTCGCTCAAAACTACAGCGCTCAGGGTTACAACATCGATTCGCAAGGCCTGGCTGCGAAATTTCTCAAAAACTTGAAGTGCCTCAGCCCACTTCTGGCAAGCCACGCATGCCCATAACACAGCATTGCAGGTAATCACATTTGGCTGTATAAGTGCATCCTCTAACCGTTCCAGTAGGGCCAGAGCTGGTCGCCAAGAGGCTCCTTTGGCACAGGCGCTGATGGCAGTGGACCAGGTGATCACATCACTTTGAAGACAACTCCTCTCCATGTCGGCAACAATCATGAGAGCATGAGCCCATTTCCCACACTTCTCACAGGCGCTGATGGCAGCGTTCATTGCGACCTTGTCTGCGTTCAAACGCTGTCGCCCCAACTCCTCCAGCAGTTCCACTGCATGTTTCCACTGCAGAGCCTTTTCGCATGCACTAATGGTTGCACTGAAGGCAACAGCATTTGCCTTCAACTGACTTCTCGGAAGCTCCAATAGCAAGGCCAATGCCAGCTGCCACTGCTGCCCCTTCTCGCAGCTACTTATGGCAGCGCTGTGTGCGACGATGTCCGCCAGAAGCGACTGAGCATGACTCTCAGACAGCAACAAAAGTGCATGCTCCCAGTGGCCACTGCTTGCACATGCGCTGATAGCACTATTTCTGGAGATGTCGTTGCCCTGGAGTCTTGCAGCAAATAGCTCGGAGAAGAGCATCAAAGCGAGCTGCCACTGACTGCCTCTGCCGCATGCACTAGTGGCCGCGTTATACGCTATGAGATCTGGCATCGGTCCTGATGACAGAAGCTCCTGAAAAACCACTAGTGCAGCTGGCCACTGTGCACACCCCTCACATGCAGTCACCAAGGTTCCAAAGGTCACGATATCAGCTGGCAGTCGGCGCCATCGCTGGTTGCAAAGCAAGGCGAGGTTCTGCAGCCATTGCTCAGAAGTGTTGAGAACAGCAGCAAGGGCATTGTACGTAATCGAACTGCTCAGTCGCTGAGCCTCCGAACGGTCCAAAAGGCTGAACGCCCGCTGCCACTGAGCCCCGGATTCGCAGCAGGAGGTGCAAGCCACATACGTGAAAGCATCAGGCGACTGTTGTGACCAAGAAAAATCTCGCAGAAACAGGGCTGTGGACCACTGTGATTTACAAGCACTGATGATCGTGTTGACCATCACTAGGTCAGCCTGGCAACGCAAAGAAACGACGTCTTTGCGGAGGTGCAGGGCCCGCTCCCAAACAGCAGCCTTGCTAAAGGTATTGCAAATCGAGTTCAGCATAATCATGTTGCCTTCCTGCTGTGTTCGCATCTGAGCCTGCATGTCTATTGCCTTTTGCCAGCCCACCCCCTTAGAAGAAATCATCGAGTTGTAGGTGACAAGATCAGGCTTCAGTTGCACCCGTTTGAGGTCTGAAAGCAGTGCGCCAAGTCGCATCCACTGGCCTGTTCTCCTGCCCAAACTTGTCGTCGTGATGTTGTACGTTACCAGACTGCTTTCTACGCTTGCACTGTGAGCCTCTGTCAGGAGGCTCAGCGACTGAATCCACTTCGTCTCATTCCGAAGAGCATGCGCTGCAGCCCCGTATGTCACGGTGTTTGCTTGAAGTGCCGGCTTTTGCAGGTGACAGAGCAGGCCCAAGGCCATGCTCCACCTCTTTGCTGAACGGATTGCAGACGTATACATGCTTTCATTAACCTGCAGCTGTTGCTGTTCCAATTCGTGTAGCAGTTGAGCGCCCTCGGCCCAGTCCGACCTTGCAGGGGATTTTCGAGAGCCGAAGCTCCTGGACATCACCGGGACAATCACTTCCATGCTACCCGGCCGCGTAAGTTGGCGCCACGCCAGCTGAGGGCTTGAATTCAATGTGCTGCAGTCTCGGGACGTGCGGACACAACAACAAGGAGGAGGCAGCCTGACATGCCGTTCCACAATACTGCTACAAGAACATGATAACAAGGATACACAGTATTGGTTAAAACGATTGGGAAAATACCCAGAATGCCGTACTAGTTACATAAACACCTGCGCAAAAGGCACCCCCCCACACACCCACACCCGCACACACGCACTCTCTAACCTACGCTGCAGCTAAGGGAAGACTGGTAGCTGTTGCGATCGGATTAGTCTCAGTCGCATGCGCCGTTGTAGGTACTAGCTGTGGTGGTGGTGGTGGTGGTGGTGCTGGTGGTATAGTCGTAGTCGCAGCAGTAGCAGTAGAACAAGCAGCAGCAACAGCAAAACGACTAACAGTCGCAGTAGCACAGCAGCAGCAGCAGGAAGCTCGAAGTACTGGTAGGAGCAGTGGCAGTAGTAGTAGTAGTCGTCGTCGTCGTCGTAGTAGTGGTAGTGGTAGTGGTAGTCGTAGTCGTAGTGGTAGTCGTAGTAGCAGCAGCAGCAGCNNTAGTAGTACGTAGTAGTAGTACGTAGAAAGTAGAAGCAGAAGCCTTATGAGGAGTAGGATCATCATCTTCTTCTTCTGGAGTACCCAACATCAGGCAGGCTTTGCCGCAGCTTCTGAATTCTGACGTGGTATGGCCCTGTGTTACCAGGCAGAAGCAGGGCATGCAGGTTGAGTTTTTGATCACCCGCCCTCCATCGGCCAGACTAATGCAAAGCATGAGATGACACGGTACCAATCTGGCATGGCCGTACCGCACCAGGTACAAACCCTGTTGTCACGTCGTGCAAATTCTGAATCGTCCTCCGTATCACGTGAAGCTCATGCAGTCTGCTGAGCTCAGAGATGCAATTAATTCCAGGCCTTGACACTGTACATCATGAAGAATGGAGGCTGCTTTGTTCGGCCGCCTCGCAATGACACACGCGGCCATCACAGAGTTGCAAATCACAGTGTCTGTCTTCACACTGCCATCGCGCAGCTCCTGCAGTAGCACGAAAACTGGCTGGCAGCGCTGCGCGCTTAAACATGCATCTATCGCTGTTGAATGTGCCACCAGATCTGCTTGAAATCGGGGCAGAAAGGCCAAAGCCAGCTGCCACTTGGTAGATCTTCCAGCTGCAGCTACAGCGGCGCATCCTGTCAAAATTCCAGGAACAACCCTCTGCTCCATCAGCTTGGCCACAAGCTGCACAGCATCCTTCCAGATACGACCCCTCTCGCGAGCATTGAGAACGGCATTAAATGTAGTGAGGTTCGGTTGCATGTGGCAGTCGTGAATTCGGCGCAGGGCTTGCAGAGACTCCTTCCATCGCTGTTGGCTCCCACAGGCATTCATGAGCGCCTTACTTGTCCAGTTTCCGAGGGAACTGAGCTTTGAGGTCATCAACAAGGTTTTCTAGAATCTAGCACCTCCAGAAGGTTACTCTACTCCACTATATTCCACTAGGTTGCGTTCTCTGCAGTGACTGTCGCTTGGAGACCTCGGCTTCGTAGTCTCCGCAGCAGAGAAACCACCGAAGGCCATTGCGAGCTCTTCTCACATGCACTGATGGTGGCATTGAATGTGATGGTGAAGTCCGCAAGCTGCCCTGGAAGGTGGTTTGCAGAATAAGCACCCACATTTTTTGAATAGTAGTGATGGGAAAACGACTATACCTAATACTGGCAACAACTTTTCTCAGTACCGACGACATCAACAATACTCTTGGCAACATTCCAGCAGTAGTAGCGGTGGTGATATAATATTGTAACAGTAACAGTAGTAGGTAGCAGGTGTAGTAGTAGTAGTAGTAGTAGTAGTAGTAGTAGCAGTAGTAGGAGTAGTAGCAGTAGCAGTAGCAGTAGCAGTAGTAGGAGTAGTAGCAGTAGCAGTAGCAGTAGCAGTAGCAGTAGCAGTAGTAGTA
>CAJNDV010031863.1:104071-136168 GCA_905221635.1 Symbiodinium sp. CCMP2456 | reverse complement strand
CTTGGCATCTGATTGAACTGTGGTGAACGATGAAAATGTTGGTTGCTTAATCACTGCATCCACTGTACAACCCAACAAACCTCGCCGTGAGCATAGTTCTCTGCAATGCGAGAGGGAAAAAAAACCCCTCGAACCCTCAACCCTAAACCCTAAAACCCTAAACCCTAAACCCTGAAGGTGCTGGGGGCGGTGAGGGCGGTGAGGGTGGTGTGGGTGGTGGGGGTGCGGAGGGTCCGGGCACGCATTGGCAACCTTGCAATCCTCTAAACACATAGGGGCAGTGGGGGCGCTGGGGGGGCGTAGGGGTGGGGTGGCCAGGGCGCAGACAGCGAGCGGTGAGGGTGCTAGGGGTGGTGGGGGTGGTGTGGGTGGTAAGGGTGGTCCGAGAAGCACGCATTGGCAGCCTTTACAGTGGGGGCGATGGAGGTAGGGTGGCCGCAGACAGTGGGCGGTGAAGGTGCTGGCGGCGGTGAGGGCGGTGAGGGCGGTGAGGGTGGTGTGGGTGGTGGGGGTGCGGAGGGTCCGGGCAAGCATTGGCAGCCTTTAAATACTCTGAACACATAGGGGCAGTGGGGGCGCTGGGAGTGGGGTGGCCAGGGCGCAGACAGTGGGCGATGAGGGTGCTGGGGGCGGTGAGGGTGGTGGGGGTGGTGTGGGTGGTGAGGGTGCAAGGGGGTCCGGGCACGCATTGGCAGCCTTTAAAATGCTTTAAACACATAGGGGCAGTGGGGGCGATGGGGGTGGGGTTAAACACATATAGGGGCAGTGGGGCCAGGGCGCAGACAGTGGGCGGTGAAGGTGCTGGGGGCGGGCGGTGAGGGTGGTGTGGGTGGTGGGGGTGCGGAGGGTCGGGCACGCATTGGCAGCCTTTAAATACTCTAAACACACAGGGGCAGTGGGGGCGCTGGGGGGGGTGGTGTGGCTGATGAGGGTGCGGGGGGGTCCGGACACGCATTGGCAGCCTTTAAATACTCTAAACACATAGGGGCACTAGGGGCGATGGGGGTGGGGTGGCCAGGGCGCAGACAGTGGGCGGTGAGGGTGCTGGGGGCGGTGGGGGCGGTGAGGGTGTGGGTGGTGAGGGTGCAGACGGTGGCTGCCCAAGAACCGGAAAACCTCGCGGGATAGCACTGGGCGCCGCCCAAGGGGGTCGGCAGAGTAGTACTAGTAGTAATAGTAGTAATAGTAGTAATAGTAGTAATAGTAATAATAGTCATAAGATTTTTTTTTGGATTTTGGGCCCGGAGCAGTTAGGTATCCGGATAGTTGGACAGTCAGGTAGGTAAGCAGGCAGGCAGGCAAGTAACTAGTAAGTTAGCTTGTTGCAGCAGCACTTATGATGGGTGGGTTTGGTTGGTAGTTCTCGGAGAGGGTCGTACTGGAGTCGCAGTCACAGCCGTCGTCGCAGTCGCAGTAGTAGTGGTAGTGGTAGAAGTAGTAGTAGAAGTAGTAGTAGTGGTGGTGGTGGTGGTGGTGGAGGTGGTGGTGGTGGTGGTATGGTGGTGGCGGTAGTCGTAGCGTTGTAGCAGTAGGCGTAGCAGTAGCAGCAGCGTAGTAGTAGTAGTAGTAGTAGTAGTAGTAGTAGCAGTAGTAGTAGTAGTAGTAGCAGTAGTTGTAGCAATGGTAGTAGTGGTGGTGGTAGTAGTAATAGTAGTAGTAGCAGTAGTAGTAGCAATAGTAGTATTATTAGTAGTAGTAGTAGTAGTAGTAGTAGTAGTAGCAGTACCTGTAGCAATGGTAATAGTGGGTGGTGGTAGCAGTAGCAGTAGTAGTAGCAACACTAGTTGAGTAGTAGTAAGTAGTCGTCGTCGTCGTCGTCGTCGTCGTCGTCGTCGTAGAAGTAGTCAGCAGCAACAGCAGCAGTAAGTAGAATTACACACCACGCCACAACAACAGTTGGCAATCACATTAGGGCTGGCTGCCGAAATTTTCCAACGCATTCAGTGGGAGAACGAGCTACTGGCCACGTGTAATCGTGAGGATATCTGCAGAAACGGCTTCAAGGCTGGTCACACTGGCGTAGCTTGGTTTAAGACTGGTGCGGTTTTGAGCTCGCAGCTCTCGGGCTTCACGTGTCCAATGCATCTTGGGGAATGTCACCGAGGTGTCGTTCCACGTTGGCAACCTGCAGCTTCCAAGGCCAGCCCACGAGGATCTCAACCTTTTGAAGTTGGAGGTAAATGCATTTCCCCGATTCTCCCCAAACTTTCACCGTGACAGTCTCTACAGTGACGGTCGCGACCGGGGTGGCAATGATCGTGGCCACAATGTGAAGAGCCGCGGGAGGCTGGCAACTGAGATACCCCTGAAACTGCGTGGAGCAGCATTGCAGAGGTTTGTGCCGAATGTTGCAGAAGTGGCACACAGGTCTTTGCCTGCGGGGCGTCGCTTGTACGCAACTCGAACAGCATTTGCCGCATACACGAGCCATGCGCTTACCTTGTTCGCTGGAAGGAGTTTCTGCTCTGTCGCCTTGGTGCTGGGCGCTCGTATCTCATTGACAACCCGTCACATGCAGAACCTCAGAAGCAGCTCTCGACAAGAATTGCCAAAACATGCGTGTAGGGAGCACCTGTTGCATGAATGAAGGAAACATTGGCCCTGCCGCCGGAGTACGACAGCTTCTTCACGCGGCACAGCCCTGCGAATGAGCAGGTGATACATGAAGAGTATCCAGGTGTCCTGCCCCGGCATGTTCTGCATCATGAGTATCTTGGACGTTTCATAATGTGTATGTTGCTCCGCTGGGAGGAGATTGCGAACGTAATTTCGTGAAGACTGAGTCAAGGTACATGGTCAAAGATCCTGCGCAGGTGGCTACTGTGTGGGTATGGCAGAGTGCAGGGGCATCCATCCTGTACGAGTCACTTTGTTTGTCAGGCGCTTCCTGTGTATTTGGTGCATTTCGAGTTCGATCCAGAAATGCCAGAGCTGCTCAATCTTCCCCTGTGTGACCACTGTGGTCTACAAGCCGCGATGGCCGCTTTCCTGACAGGAGTAACTGAGTAACTGCCTTGGCTCTTGAGTCAGAGTTGAGGTCTACTGCGAAGCAGATGATGCAATTTTTTGCAGACCGTGCGATAGCCGGATTCATTCGGCGAACAAGCTGGCGGCCCGTCACATCCGAGTGGACATCAATCGACGTCCCAATGCACCACTGGGAAGTTGTCCGGATCATGCAGGATCCGAGGCGGACATGTACTGCACAGATGCTTCCCTGCGTTTGGCTTCATGTGTTCGGCTGTGTTCGGCGACAGCGACGAGACGGAACTTTCTAAGCCCAAAGCACCCAGGAATGTAAAGTTCCAGTGTGCCAGCATTGCCGCAAGCTTGGGAGCCACAGTGCAGGCTCGCAGGTCCTTCAGAATTTTAGAACTGGCTTGATTGGTTTGGTCATGTAGCGTCCGACAGGCTTTACGAGATCTGAAGCATACCCCAGCTTTGGCTCGCAGGAGAAGCCAAAAAGCACCGTCTCGTCAACCTCCGCGAAGCATATCAGCATGCGCTGAAGGCCGGTGGAATGGGGAGCAGTCTTACGAGAGAGTACGTCTGAGTTGGTCCCGATATTGTTGCACCTGGAGGCAAGCACGGTCACGGCAAACAGTGTCCTGACAGATCGGCAGCGTGTGGAATCCCAGCAGGTCCTTGGTCGAAGCTGGAAGCTGGGTGCCGCATGCAGTGGATGTCACTGCCCTGCAGGTTTCTGAACTGGACCGGCGTCTGGTTACTGTGCAGGAGTCCACCCAGGCTTTGGAGGATGGCATCTACGACCAAGTGCAGCCTCTCTGTCTCGAAGAACAAAGTGAGAGCACACGAGAGTAGCACTTTAGTCCTTCTGAGGCTTGCAGTCAAGCAGGGTCAGGCCTTGGCAGAAGAGCAGGCGCTGCTCCTCATGGCGGCACTCTGGCAAGAGCGGAGTTTTTGGGGTGGCAGGACTGTGGTTCTTCTGTGCCTGGTGTCTTGGATTGGCCAAGGACGAGTTGGAAGCCAAGCGGCAGTTGGATCAGGCAGCATGGATGGAACCTCGGCAGGCATAGCGGCATAGCAGCTGATTTCTTAAAAACTTGCATCTGAGCTTGCCTTGTAGCCTTTCGAGGGGCAAGTCTTCCCTTTCTCGGAGCTGAGAAGGATTCCTTCTTGGAGGAACACGTCAAGAACTTGCCGCCGCCTGACTTTCTGGAAGCGTGGCTGCAGCATGCCAAGGCCGCTCCCTCGCGTTGAGGGCGAGCACCCATTCCCCTTGAAAGGGCTCTCAAATCTGATGCTCACTGACCCAGTTCATGAGACTCGAGATTTGCAGTTCGCTAAAGCCAGTTCCTGTTTCGCTTGTGGTGACCGCATTGAAGGTGGCCTAGGGAGATTTGCTGCTTTGTTCAGGGGGCAGCGTTACAGGGATGAGCTTGATGATGCTTGCATGAGCACAGCGCTTTTGCTGGTTGGTTGTCTTGGCCACAGGTCAGGCAAGAGGTCAGCCAGCTAGGCCGGGTGCAGTTGCAGTTCATAGGCTGACTCCGTGCACAGTTTGGCATAGCGACTCAAGAAGATTCCTGAAGGGCCGCGCTGAGCTCTGTCAGTTGGAGTCGCTTTTGCAGGTCGGCTCACAGAGCCGCGCAGCAGCGCAACACTGCGCTTGGAAGGTGGCCTGCGGCTTGTAGCGGACACTGCAGAGGCAGACGACCCATGTTACAGTCTTTCATTGCGCTGGCCTGAAGAAAAGCTCCCTGCAGAGTTTGCGAAGGCCACCTGGTCACGACCTGGAGATGCTGCAGGTGATTCTTCTGTGGTGCGCAGTTTGAGAACGGATGGAGCATGCATGAGCATGTCAACCTCCGCTCGCCCTAATAATCACGAAAAACCTTAGCCAAGGTGGCGTTTCCAGCTCCACCACGCGAGTTGCCGAGGGAACAAAGACGAGAGCGAAATTCTTGCTCGATGGCTGAGGGCTTGAGGGGTCGAGTCTGACGAGAGCGCATTCCTTGCCAAGTTCCAGATCTGCCGAAGGCAAACTCTGCTTGTGATTCGTACTTAGCTTCGTGATGGCGAGGGCACCGCTCCGCGAGCTGAGACGGTGCACGAGACGGCGCATGGACTGAAAAAGCCAAGGGCGCGCTCACAACATGACAAGACTGCACGAGCTGCCGTGCTCGGGAAGCCGCGAGACCGTGCAGGCAGATGCAACGCGAACAGTTTTTGCTTGTGCCGAAAGGTGTGTGGCACAGTGTACGAAGGCGATGCTGGGAAAGCCGTACACGAAAAGATTCCTCCTTATCAGGGCATCATGCGATAGTTTTGGTCGGCGTTGCTCCAGTTTGTAAAGCTTCCTTCCTCACTCAGGTTCCGCATACATGAAGCTTACACGATCGTGGCAAGCTGAGACAAAGAGCCTCCATGCTCTGGGATGAGCGACTGTTGATCCTGAAAGGTTCGGAAGCGCATGGATGAGATACGGCCGCGAGTGGAGGAGTTTGCCGCTGAGCACCGTCTGCACTCATTGCACACCGGGCGGTGTGGAGTGCAGTGCCAAGCGAGGTGGGAAAAAGCTGAGAAGGCAAAAAAGGGGGAGGAGGATGTCTCGCAGACCAGAGCTTGCCAGTGGCGCATGGGCTCAAGCTCAAAGCTGCAGGATGTCAAGAAGAAGGAGAAAGAAAACGGTGCGAGGGATAATTGGCCAAGCTGATGATGCAGTTCAGTGTGCATTGGGTCAGCTCTGTTGCAACCGCAGTGGAGTGCCAGGCAAACACGAAAGCAGAAGCAGAGCTAAGGACAAGGACACTTCCGGCTTGTTAGCACGATCGCGGTGCGTGGGCAGTCGCAGTGTTTTTTGACGTTGATGGAACCCAATTCGACTGGGACAATCACCACGTATATCTTGCCTCAAGTTTGTAAGTCAGATGTCTCAGTCGTTGGGTAGGGCTGCCAAGGAAAGCGTCAACAGTCTCTGCGTTCTTCGTAGCATTGTAGCTCCTAGAGCCGAGCGGCCGAGCATGAACATGGTCTAGCTGCCTAGCTTGACTCTTCAGATATAGTTTCACCCTTGCCCTCGTCATCCGATCACATGGCGGCTGAGCTTGCTTGGTGGCATGGCTCCGCCTGTGCGACATCTCCAGGTGCTATATTGGATCGTTGAACAACTACAGGCCCAGACGAAAGCTTTCAGCCGGATTGCGGCCAAGGACCGGAGCTGTCCGGTATTCGCGACGCAAGCCCTGCCGGACATTGCGAAAGACTGCCAATGTCACGACAGCGTGCCCTACTGCTTCGAGGACCGAGTCTCAGGTTGAGCAAGGCCAGGCGGTTGGAAGCTGGCTGAGTGTTGGCTGAGCGTGTGCATGAGATCCCTGATTCAAGTTCTCGGACCAGATTTCGCTTTAGATTTCAGGGTGTGCCAGCTAAGCTGACAAGCTGGGTTCGCTCATCCGACTCCAGAGCCCTTGACTTGCGGATCTTTTTGGGAGGACGGCCGGCAGATGTGCCATCGCTCTGATGGCAGATTGGACCTGCACTACTTCGCTGTAGCTCGGAATTGTAAAACGTCGTCAGGGGCTTGCAGCATTTGGTCACTCGTGACAGCAAAGGTGGACTGCGAATCCTGCATTTGTCAAGAGTCCCAAGATGCCGGAAGCAGGAGCACATCTTTTGCAGGCAGCTGGGCTCCCCTCTTGTACGATGATCGATGAGTGGGAGAGTTTCTTCCGAATTGGATTCTGGCTCTGGTTTTTGCCATGACTCCTACCTTGCGTGGTTCGCCACCTTTCGACTCTTTACAGGTCCTTCGGAGACCACTTGTTCGACCGCAGATGGTGCGCAAGAAGTGATGCTTGCACCTGATGCCTCAGGCATTGGCTCCTACATGTCCTAATAGTTCTGACAGTTCTAGCATTTTAGCAGTTCCTTCAAGCTGAGAAGCACATCGGACACAGTCCTTGAGGCAATTGCTTTTGCCCGGACGAGAGACCTCTGTGTGTGCGCCTACCGGGTGAAGATCTTGGCTGTCTTGCAGGCAAGGCTGCCCCTAGCTTTCCTGGCTTTCTTGCAGCGGTTGGGACCGGAGTGGCATTTGAACGTGGCTGGCAGGCCATGTGCAGCCAGAGTCTGCCTCAGCTGCAGCGTTTGGGGCAGGCACGAGAAAAGCTTATGGCTTAAGCTACAACTGACGAAGGACCAATAGTGTTTTGCCTGACGTGTCTATAGTCTGTGCTGCAGGATGTGCGCCTGACAGCTGTTCGTGCCGTGCGTCATGTCCATCTTTTGCCAGCCGTGGCTATGCCGACAGTGTTGGAGACTGCCATTGTCCTCCCGACTCGCCTTTGTGCTCTCCGGCTGAAGTGGACATCCCGGATCATAAGCTCGCATCTCCAGATTCGAAGGGTTGCAAGTAGTCAGCACAGTGGGCCATTCAGGTTATGAAGATGGGACGGCCGGCTGCCGATCTTCGACTGGCATGACCTCGTGGACGTACTTCTCAAGCAATTGTGGCGCTCCTTGCATATTGAGTTGGCACCTTGATGTTTGCAAACGTGCTTTCGAAGCAGAAGTCACTGGCCTTCGCGGTTGAAGAAGTAGTAGCTGCTGTTTAAAACGAGCCAGGGGCAGAAAGACACGAGCTTTCGAGCACATTCGGCATCAGACAGCCCTTGGAAAAACTCCCGGCAAGCACTCTGGCGCAGGTGCTCGATGCGAGTGCGTGGAGCAGCTAGAAGGCCAGTGCGACCCCAGGACACAACACATAGGCTTTCGTGATCTTTCGTGCAGTGCATTGCGGTGCTACGAGTGCTGGCTGGGCTTGCCAGTGGCTAGGAGTTGCTTGGAGACGGCGGACTGCATTTTCTCGACTTGCAGAGACTGCGATGTCTGCAAGGGGATCACCAGGCGAAAGCAAACGAAAGCGGCTGTCGTCATGCGGCATTTGAGTTTTCGATGCGGAGCAGGTGTCCGACAGCTCCTGGCGACGACAGCATTACTTTGCCGGATTGGAGCGGCAACTGCAGATGCAAAGACCAGCAGGCCGAACCTTCCTCGCCTGTCCCGGAATACACTCGCCTACGGCTGCGAAGTGACAGGTGTGCTATGAAGGTGGCAGCATTACCCCTGGATGCCCTGTGGCACCAGCTGGGCGCTCGCAATTTTCTTTTCAGATCAGCTGCATCGATTGCACCCTCGCCTCATTTAGCGCATGCTCTTCCTTTGCAAACCAGAAATGCGTACATACTAGATGTATATCCAAGCTTAGCATGGCTTAGCCGCAACTTCAAGGCACCCGAGTCCTAGCTCACAGTCCAGCCTCCAGCACAGCTGAGGCATCTGTGACAAGCTGACATCATCATCCGGTTCCGGCAACGTCAAATGCCCAAGGTTTGCACGCGAGAACCTCCCTGGCTGGTCTGGCGACTGTGTGTGTCCGGATGACAAGCCGGATTGCTCCTCGGCAAGCAGCCGCCATTTTCTATTCACGGGGATGTGAGCCAACGACTCCCTCGGATTTGCCAAGTCCTTGCGAAGCAATGGCCCCCAGAAGTTTGGATATCTGACCCACATTCAGTCGCATCATGTCGCATCAGTTTCATGGCCAAAAATGAAGCTCATGAGGCCTAGAATAGCAGGATACGGAGCTTTAAGCAGTTTGTTGGAGTTGCCTTCTGAGCATCCTGCGCTATGGAAGGCTACCAGAATGGAATCCGGTGGTGCTCCAGGCATCAGGGTGCTCGTGCAACTTCACGCAGATGTAAGTGCAGTGTAGCGGTCAAAGGACAGACGGCCAGCGCGATCTGCACTATTTCGATCCGGGCTGCCTGGACTGCGAATGCCGGGCAGCCCTGAGCTTTAACTCCACTGACGAGGCCATGAGCAGCAGTGCGTTTCCGAAGAGGCTGGTTTGCGCAAGCGCAGGTGAAGCCCTGCCCAGACTTTGCGAAGTTCAGCTCCTCAAACACGCGCCTTTTCAGCATTCTCAAAGCACAGGGAAGGCCTGGGCAAATGCGGGTCTTGTGACTGCAGATAGCCATGGTGACCATCTTAGGTTCCAAAACTGCATTTGCCCGGACAGCCGTCCGATCTGCGTGCAGTCGGACGGCACGGTGGCTGAAGGACGATCTGGACCATATTGTCAAACTGCACAGGCGCGGTGTCTTTGCCTCAGTTGCGACAGGTTCGTTGGTCTCAGGAGTCTCACTGCCTGCCTGTGAAGGGCTGGGATTCCTCGACGGAGTTTCGGCATGACTGTGCCACGTGCTCCTGCATGGAAAGCGACGGAGGAGGCTCTAACCTGCGGGATTTCACAGCAGAGGCTGGCAGTGATTTGTTGAAAGATCAAACTTTTCGGTCTCCCTTGAAAATTCACGACGTGAGTGTGTTTTTGCTTGAAGCGCCTCCGTCACACACTTGCAGAGGAGCAACTAAGTGCAGATGGGGTCACATACATCCGCCTGGATCTTGTTCTGGATCTCCGCCTGGCCTCCTGGCCGACCATAGTGGCTGTGGTTCCATACTGCTTCCCGTTTAGAAACGATTTGGAAGATTGACACGCTAAAGGTGAATTCCCTCAACTCGTTGAGCCAATGGGACTTGGTGGTTGACAGAGTCTTGCTGACGGATGCGGCCAGGCCGGAGCAGTGTGTTGCTGACATGGGTTTGCCCGTGACGCGCTTCAGGAGCTAGGCTAGAACGTCCAAATGTCCTGAAGGCAAGCTCTTGCGGTGTCTGCAGCTTATGGCCTGTCGCGGCCAGCAGCACCAGTCATAGGTTTCTTGCCTGCAGCTGTGATGTCTGCATCGGAACGAGCTTGCGTAATCCCTAGATCGATATCTGTGAACTTCGGTAGGAACACTCGTCTCGTCTGCCGGGCTGGATCAGGTTATTGCCGAGGGGTGGCTGATGTCCAGGGCAGGACCGCATCAATCTTGTTCCTTTTTGCTTGTGTTCTTGTCCGGCATAGTCATGGCGTTGTCAGGACGATTGACGGTGGAGACTTTGAAGATGTGCGTGTGCAGCGCCTGCATGCCGAACTTGGTGTCATGTGGGCGCATGCTCTCGAGATCAACAGTGACAACGGCACAGGCTTTGCAAAGCTTTGCACGATGTCTCGGGAATTCGGAGTTCCTCACCGAAGTGCTCTGCAAGGCCGGCTGCTTGAATCGGATGGACGCCGGCCAGCCAGCTTCCCAGAGCCGTCGTTGAGGATTGGCCCAAGAGAGAGGGAACGCCTCAGGCCTTCCGCATCTTACAAAGCCTTCGAGCCAAGTCGCTGGATGAGCTGACAATCCACGAGCGCGAGCTGCTGGTGCAGCTTGGCGGCAGAGCAGTTTGGCTAGGTTTGTTCAACGATGCATTGAACGAAGGAGTCTGGACACTGCTTTTCGCCCGGGGCGCTTCAAGCAGCAACTGGATTTCGAACTTCAGCGGCTGCTCAACGAGACGGCGAGTTGGCACCCAACTCCAGGCAAGGTGGATATGAGTCAAAAGTTAAAGGTGTGCATACCCTCCAAAGGTCCCGTATGCACACCACGACTATCCACGACTGCTCTGCGCAGGTGGCATCCAGGCACCGCGCATATCTGTCAGCAGAGCCATGCCATCCTCGGATTTGTCAGCGATCCCGGCGCTTTCACTTGTGGGGCCCCTGGCTCCAGCTGCTCCAAGCCGACGGGATCTGAGGGCGCCTTGGTTTACATGGTTTTGAACATGTCTTGTAAACGGCAGCATGCGCAGTGCGTAAAGGTGCCTGTTGATACCGTGCAGACAACGGCGATGCCCGAAACGGAGGAGGAAGCTAATGCATCCAGTGAGTTTGACTTGCTCTCATTCCTTCCGATGGGCATCGCAATTGTCTCATCACTGGTTGGCTTTGTCTCCTTGTACTGCTTGGTGAAGCGGGTACGCCGCTGCTTGCGCCGGCGACGTGAAAGACGTGCCGAGAAGGATGCAGATGGTGGCTCTGGCTCGCCAAGATCGCCGAAGGGTTCGCCACGTTCACCGCGGTCACCAAAGAACCCCAGCTCTCCAAGACACGCACCTTCTCAAGATGCCATGACGGCAACCTCCAGCGCGAACACCGTAAAGGTGAAACGCGCCGGCACGGCCACTACGGACTTGCGCAAGGGCATGTCATCAGTTTTTGACAAGCCAAAGCGTGAGGATGCGGGGATGTCCCTGGCTGATCGGCAAAGAACTGGTCAAAAAACCGTGAGTGCAGCTGCAAAAACGGTCGTGGGTGCAGCTCTGGAGACAGATGGCGACGACGGCAGCCCAAGGCAGAAGAAGGGCCTGATGGGGCGCTTTCGAAGAGGCAAAGACAAGGGAGGAAGTCCAAGTCAATCTCCTCGAGGCTCTCCGAGGTCTCCCCGATCTCCAAGATAGCTTTGGTCCTGGCATCTCCTGGCTCTGGCTTTCTAGATTTCTAGGGTTCAGTTTCTGATTGATAATGTTTGACCGTTGCAGGGAGTCGACTTCTGACTTCTCCACCAACGTGCCTTGTTAATGTCTTGAGTTGTTGCCTCGCCTTGCAGCCAAGCTGCCTCAAGAGTTGGGCTACATACATATGCACGGAAAACAAAACGTGTGGCTTCTGCAGTAATGGGGAAGTCGTACAACAAGCTCCTTCGCTCGGACATGACGTGCCGAGGATCGGGGAAAGGATCGCTCGAGGCGCAGAGAAAGCAGAAGTTTCGGCCTTACCGTTGGAGACATGGGTGTCCCTGGGCCTTTGGTGTTTCGAAGACCGCATGAGAGCATCCCCAGGCCGCTCACGTGATCGAGAACCTAGCCGAAGGCCAGCTCCCACATTCCACTTGAGAGTTAAGGCAGGATCTGCTTCTGCAAGGAGACGTCGCGAGAGCAAAAGTTACAGCCGGGGTGTGGCTCTGAGATCACAGAATGGAGAAGGATGAGTTTAGACTGTCAACGTTTATCCCTGCCCTCTGCCGTTTTGGGATCTTAGCTGCATGTCTTCCGCGTCTGATGGCGCATCTTGGGCCGTGCATCCCCTTGAGTTGTCAGGGCCTCATTTGTGCTCTGCTTGTGTCATGTCCACGGGAGCGGGAGCTGCCTGCACTACGCTGTACGGCTGTACGTACGGACGATGCAGAGCATTTGTCATCTGAGGCTGGGGGTTCTTTGGTGCAGACCCGCGCAAGAGGCAGAGGCCCAGTGCTGCAGTTCACAAAGCTTTCCCACGTTGCAGCATGACCTGGTGTCCTTTGCGCCTCAGTGTGATGTGGAGGATGTCCTCGCCAAGCTCCGTCTTGATTTTCTTGCATGGCAGCGGAGACACCGGCGAGGGTGTCCAGGACCCCCTTCATAAAAGGCATGGCAAAATGGGAGCGCAGCGGAGAGTCTGATAGGGCTGGCTGCATGCCATCAGTGGTGGAGCTTTCGAGTCTGAGTCCCAGCATGTTTCAGACTCATATACAATATAACAGACTATGATATAATATAGTATAACCAATGGCGGTAGAAGAGGATTGGAGACCCTTGCTCTCCTCCCAGGGCCAGCCTTGCACGAGAAGGCATTGCGATGCAGTTCCCAACGGCCGAGAGAATACCTTACAGAGACTTGGATGACTTGGACCGTTGTGATAGCATACATGCTGCTTGTCACGAGCCACCTCGAGGCCTGAGTGGCGGAATGCCACAGACTGTGTGGTTTCGGGCACAGTGCCAGCTTTCATCGTTATAGCTAACGCTGACACGACTTCCACCCTCGTCGGACAGTGCCTGTCTAGAGCGCAAACCAGTCTGAGGTTTGATCGGGTAGCTATGGCGTACGAAGCGCCGGAAGACGTGCCTGGCCTGAAGAGGTGCATCGGAGCTTGGAGTCTTTGTTGTTATTGTCGTGCACTTCCAGCCGATCCAGACGACGAAAGAGAGATGCAACAGCTAGTGTCTCTGCATGGGAGGGGAGAGCGTTTGCCTTCCTCGAAGTCTGGTGAAGGAGGGAGGGATAGAGAGCAAGAGAGAGAGAGAGAGAGAGGCACCCTCCCCACCACAGCCCTGGGGAAAGAAAGAGGCACCTTGAGGGGCACGCACGCAAGCAAGCAAGCGAGAACCATATTACAACCTTGACTCTGTTCAGTTGGTACCCTACTCTCTTGCTTCCACCTAAGAATGCGGCCCTTGCCGCAAAAGAGCTCACTACCGACACCCAACAAATGTACCGGGGCCCCAGCTTTCAGTACCGTAGCCAACCATGGCGACGCACACGGCTCAAGCTGTGGAACAGAACACCAGCACAGAGCGGGGCTCGATGCCAGCGAACTGAACTAGGCGGCGGGGTCCCAGCTTAGGGGTCAACAGGGGGGACTTGGTTCGAGAGGGAGCACGGCTGGAGTCAAGCCCTCTCCTCAGTTTCACGCCGACTCCTGACACGAACACAGGCGTAGCACGAGAGCACAGCGGGTCGGGGACCCTCCCCGCCCCAAACGCCTTGCAGCAAGCAAGCAAGAGAACCATATTTTTGGATCTGCTGCACCGCAAGGTGCGGGGACTTTGACAAGCTCCTCGAACCCCGGAGTGAAGTGAAGTGAAGAGAGAACCTTGAGGTTTGCTTGCCGGGGGGGGGGTAGCACCGCTGCCTTAAACCTCGAGCAAGCAAAAGAACCTGCACCCCTTCCTCATGTCAGAGAGAGATAGAGACAGAGATGGAGATGAAGATAGAGAGCATGAGAGAGCCGTGGGCTCATACATCTTACAGCAAGCCGTCCTATGGCTCAGCCGCTGAGCCTGTGTGTTTCAAGAATGGGGTGATCACTTAGCCTCTGTTGTACGAACGGACCTCCTCGGCATGAGAATCGTGAGAATTGCACCGGAGATGCAGGGGACAAGACCCAAAGCAGCCGTGCCTACCGCGGTGCGTGTTCTCTGCTCAGAGGATCTGAATCCAAATGAGCCCGAGAGAAGCGGGCCACTGGCGTGACATTTTCTCCGTTGTCATGTTCAATTTCTGTGACGCGTGGAACTCCGGCGGCGCAACAGTAGGCGAGAAGCAAACGGACCTCCTTTCGCACTGCGGTCCTACCAGAAGCTGGATCCCGGGTAATTAGCATCTTGTCAGTTCGGAAACAATCCAGTTAGTTGGAAGAGGACATTCGTGAGACTGGAGGAGTGTGAGTGCGCGGAGGCTTGCCCCTACACCCCGAGCACAAAAGCAAGCTAGTACGAGAGGGAGCACATGCGAGCGCGAGAAAGAGCAAGGGAGCAAATGAACTGTTGTGAACGACCTGTCAGGTCAGTGGAGCTTGTTGACAAAGAGATCGCCACTTGCCTGCGAAAGCAACGACCTTTTGTTGGCCCTGCTTCGCAGACAAGCAGCTGAGGACAAGCTTGTGGAATCGGGCGTTCCGATCTCCAAGATAGGTGTCCAGCTTGTTTCTGATGCAGAGTGTCGCTGCAGGGTCCATTGCTCGTCGCAGGGGTCGGTGGTATGTCAATGGGTGGCTGCTTAGTGGATCACTCAATTTGCACTGCTTTGTGGGCAGCGCTTTGCCCCAACGAAATGGTGCCAATCATGCAAGGTAGGCTGAGACCGTGTGTGCCCAGGCATTGCATGTTGCCTATGGCATGGGACGTTATGCAGGAAGGTCGGGAAGACATGTTGACACCGTCTGACAACTTGCTGTAGCTGGGCAGGCTGGGCATGGTAGCCAGTTTGAGCACCTTCTTGCCCAAAGACAGCTGCAGGGCGCAGAGCTTCACAGAGAGACATCGCTGAGCCTCTGCTGCCACTACTGAACTGCGTCCAGGCCTGGACGAAGCAGCTCGTCGCTTGACCTCCTCGCCGCCGCTCTTCATGGCACACGGCCCCACGCCTTCCGCAGTCGCTCTGACTCTTTTGTCACCGCATTCTGTCTGAGGCCAAGCGGACGGTACGAGCCTGAAAGTTACAATTGCCATGCTGGAAAGACGTCCTCGTAGGCTTTACGACATGACATGGGTTTGAGAGCGAATTGCTGGCAAGGCATGATTCGGCTGGAATGGGCGCGGGCCACTCACAGGCGTCTTCTCGCTGCAGGCCTCACAAGCAAGGACCCTGTGGTGACGGTCCTGAGATTCAGCATGCCGCATGCTTGCCGGAGGCACGACCGAGAGTGCCCCTTTGTAACGAACCGCAGCCACCGAAAAACCGGCGGGCAATTAGAGGGCACGCCGAAGAACCACCAAAAGATACTAAGACTGGAGAGCGGGAAGGACAACAGAAGCCAGCAATCAGGACTTACGAACTCCGAAAACGAATTGAAAGAACACTTTGTTTCAACAGAGGCAGTGCGTTGTCGTCACGTAGAGTGAGCAGTTTGTTGGTGGACCTTACGCTTTTTGCAACTTGGTATTGCTAATGCGTTGTAGGTCGGTTGTCTTGAACGGAGTCTGGCATTACATTAGCCTCGGCGCAGGCCAGCGCTTATTCAAGTTTGTGGGCGCCCACTGCTTCAAGGGAGGTGATGGGCGAGTGAAACGGTTGGTATCTAGCCGCAACATACGCTTAATTAAATGTCGACCGGCGGATGTTTTTGAGAACGCACTGGCACTGGCACTCCCGGCGGAGGAACTCCTGGAATTTCCGGATGTTCAGCACGAGTTGTGTTCCGAAGAGGCTCCATCGTGCTCCAAGGCCCAAGGCCAAGGCGTGCTTCGGTTCTAAGCGACAGGTCGGACTGCTGCGGAACTTCGTGCTGGAGCACCTGAGCAAGACATGAACGATTGCCGTAGGTACCTAGTCGTAGCGGTGCACATGTAGCTCTCAGAGATGAGGGTGCAAGACGGCCGAACGCTGCTGCCTCATCTCGAAATCTCTTTCGAGTTCCTGCGGTGTCGCGACACCTGGACACCATGCAGCAAGATGCTGCATGCTACCTGGTGCTCTGCAACCGGCACTAAGAAAAGTCAGATGATGAATCGCTGAGACTGTCGCAGTCCGAAGCATGTGGTTTCACGACGTCATGTTTGCTTTGTCTGTCTACCTCTCCCTCTCTCTCTCTCTCTTTCTCTCCCTCTGCCAACATCTACTATCGATCCCTGGACTACCGAGGACGGCGGCGACGGAGGTAGGAACGCGGCATCAGGCAAGCGTGGCATGCTGAACACGCTTGCGCCTATACATCAGTGCATTCTGCCATGGACTTTATCTGGAAGCATCGCTGCTGCGCAGATATGCCTGTGATCGCCGAGAAGCATGTGCCGCATCTGACAGAGCTTGTAACTGCAGCTCGGCTGTCGGAACTGCAGGCCAGTTGCGAGGCCACATCTCGTAGCAACAGAATGCAGGAGCTTGCCTGGAAGGTTGGCCGCTTGACTGTGTCTATAGATCTACAAAGTGATCTATTGAGAGTAAGTGAAGCTCCTTCAGCTCTGCGGCAGCTTGGGCCTGGCCCTCAAAGACTCCTAGTGAAACAGATGGAAAGAGGGAGAAAAGCCGGAGAAAGCTGGTCGTTTGCCGCTCGGGTTTTGCTTGTAAATCGGAGGTTTGCCCTGTCATGTCATCCCACAGCTCCCATAAAACGCAGCAGGAACGGCAACACGGGACATGTCACCATCTACGAGGTCAGGATACCTTGGCTACCTGAAGCTTTGCCAGCTGTTCACATATTACCTCTTGTCTTTCATTGGCGAGACGGCCGCTCGGTTACCAAAAGCTAATGCATGCGCCGACAGAAGATGTATGACAAGGGAGAACTTTCAGATGCCAGGTGATGTGACCAGATGCTATGCTGTCGTGCTGTAGGTTAGCCACCCGGGGCATTCGGTGATGTAGCCCAGACGACCTTGAAAAGACTCAAGGCTTTTAAACAGCAGGTCATGGCTACTTTGATGCTACCCATGCAGGGTCCTGCAGTTGCACGTGCATTTGTCTGCGTCGTTGGCGGTCTCCTGCAGACTCAAGCTATAAAAGTCTTGGGCTGGCCTGGAATCTATATTGACCAGTACCCGATAATCTGCAGGAGCATCGAACTCAGTCAGCAGCATGCAGAATGTCATTCCTGTCATTGCAGGTAAAGGAGTCACTTCCTAGAGCTCAGACTTAACATGTCTCTGCTACTTCCCAAAGATTCTAGCTTAGAAGCTGTGCTTGCCGAAAACATGTTGCCATGGCCGCTTGAATCGAACGATGTCGCTGTTGAGAGCGGTGCAGAGAGTGCAAAATGCCGCTGCAAAGCCCAGCATCCGGCCCAGAATTCTGCGGCAAGGCTCCGAAAGGACAGTTTTGCGTGAGTTCTGCTGAGGTGGACTGTGCCAGCAGTACTTGCAGGCCTACGCAGAGCACAAGGGGACTTCCAGCTGCATCGTTGGAACCTCTAGTGCCGACCCTTTTGGCCGATGTTCTTTGATGAGGACTCCATCCCTTGGTGAGATTGCTGTCGTCCTGGATCACCTGCGGAAGGCAGGTGTCTTAGACATTTAGACGGGCCTTGGACCTGTCGCTTTGCCTTGCTGTTTCTTCGAGTAGGTATTTCACCGCGAGTGCATCGAAATCGAAACACGAGGACCGGCAAATCCTCCTGAAGGAGACGAAGGATCGGAGAAGTACGGCCAGGTCACAAAAAGCATTGCGAAGCTGGGTGGTGGAGTGCGAGAAGCACGAAGGCCGTTCACGCAGCTCGCAGCCGCTGTTTCGCGTGTTATCGAATAGGGCTGCAGGTGCAGCTGGAGGCATTAGCATGCTAAGTAGCTGTCTTCGCTTTGTTTGCGATGTGGCAGAGAAGCCGCAGCCAGCAGATACATGCACATGTTTTGCTTTCTCAAGACAGAATCACTAGCGGTGCCAAAAAAGTCTACAATGTTCAGGCTATGTGAAGCTTCGGGACCACATTTTCGAGCAAGGGGAGGAGCTCTCGACCACTTCTCCGACGCTCCTCTCGCGAATCTACAACAACATCCGAAGGCCGCAGACCAAAGTTCACTGCAGAAAGACTTAAGCTTGAACCATGACTGTGGTGCCGAGATTTCGCAAGGATTAATATGCATGGCGATGCCGAGCGCTTGTGGCCTTTCGTCGACAAACAAATCGCTAAAGGCCAGACTTGTTTCAGATGTGCTTGCGTCTCTCGGCGTGCACGGCGCGCTTGCGCGCACGCGCCAGGCAAGATGGAGATGCCGGACCTGCTCCGAGTCTGGAGTGCGGTGCCACGAGAAAAGCTCAATGCTCTGGACTCGAAGCTTGCCAAGGCCCTGTCATGTCGTCTCCACATGCATGGGCTGCTGAAACTTTGCCAGGCGCTGCGGTCTGCCCCAAAGGTGGATGAGATGCCACTGCAATCAGCCTTTCTGCAGCAAAACTCATGGTTCATAAACTGTAAACCGAAAATGTATGTGCACTCTTTCTTCGTGAAGAAGTGTGACAAGCCAGGCTCTTTCTCGCGCGGAGGAGCTGGCCTCAAACTCGCAGGTGCTGCAGGTCTCTGCAAGGTTGGCGACCAAGCGGCTGGAGGCCGTCGCGGAGGTCTTATGGAATTTGTGCCGTCATGCTCAAATTGGAGTTGATTGCAATCTGCCCTACAAATTCTTTGGATTCAGCGGGATGTCGCAGAACCAGAGATCCCTCTATGCCAGGACTTCACTTCGGAAAGCTTGGCAAAAGTTCTTCCGCTTCTGCACAAGGCTTTGCAGAAGGCTGGTGCATCTTGAAGCTTACATAAAGCAGGCGTTCGAGCTGATTTCGTGAGGATTTCTGTTCGCGGTTATGAATCTATACAGAAGTAATTCCGTAAGAGTATTAAGCCACACGACATAGCAACAAGTATGCAATCTATGTACAACTGTCTGAGCGGATGTGTCTGTGTGTGTGTGTGTGTGCAGAAGCCGTCTTCGTTTTGCAAGCTGCATATGATGTGCAATCTGCGGGTGCGTACATTATAAAGTGCGAGTGCCAAAAAACATGGTTTATAATTTGTTAGAACTGTGTGCACAAGCGTGCCTACGGCAGGAAACATGAATGGTCAAGGTATCTGCACGAAAGCAGTGCCTCTCTCTGTCTCTCTTTCTCTTCCTCTTTGTTCCGTACATGCAGAGTGCGTGTATATGCCAGGGCGCCCAATTCGACCCGATTGTCTTGACGCATATGAAGCAAGAGCTTGTCAAGCGAGGTGCTTTGCACAGATGCTGGCTAATCCTATTCACCATTTTGTCACATGCACTTGACTCTGATTGGCTAGTAGCTTGTCTTGCGTCCGCAGGGGGTACTTTGGAGACACCTGCAATATGCGCCCTCCTGCCCGTCATTGACACCGTCGAAGACGACCTATGGAAACTCCTCAGGCCCGGAGCACTGTCGGCACGGCTGTTCGGACCTGCCGCTGTGTTTAAAAACACTTGTCCGTTCTGTTGAACCGACAGCAGGGGCCAATTGGAGACCAAAGGCCGAGATCTGTCGTGGCAAACTCAATTTTGCAAGCGGTGCTTGGAACTTCCGGCCAGACAAGGCAGTCACTTACGTATTGTTGGAGTGTGGGTGTTGTGCTCCAAGGTTGCAGAGTATCCTGGATCTGCTGGAGTTCCTCCGTCGTGCTTCTGCGAGCAGGAAGAAAGGTGCAAACCGACACGTTGCGCTGGGCAAAGGTTCTGTCAGTACACGATCTCATGCGTCGTTGTGATGCGTAGCTTCGGTGATGTGTCCGGCAGATACGCTTGCCGGTTATCGTAGCCTCATTCCGGTGCCAGGTGAACAAAGGCTCACTGGCTTCCTGGTACTGAGAATGAAATCGATCTTGTCAACCGGCTTTCCCGATCCGCAGCAAGTGGCTGCAGTCACCAGGCCGGAAGCGATCCAGAGTGGACGTCAGCCTCTACGGTAGTGCATGGTCTTTGAGGGAATGCCTTCATGTTCATTCGGTGAAGCCTGGTCGCAGGAGACTGGAGGTCGTGTCTTCCTATGAACCGATCTGTATGGCTCTGTTGAATGCGGGCATTAACATGCGACAGGCTCCGCTGCCTTACTCTATGTAGCTTTGGCCGATGTTGATGTGCTGTTTTTGTATGGAGGACCTGTACCCCACGGTGCTGTGGAACTTGTTCACGCAAGCAGGCTGGTTGCTGTAGCAACAGAGTGCGATGAAGAGCTTCCACATGCCTTCACCTCGCATGGAGTCGTTTGGCGGGGTAGGCACAGAGGCCGTCAGACGTCCGCCGGATATCAAACAGTCTCAAAACCCGAAGGCGAGCAAGGTCTTTGCGGACTCCACTCAAATCTCAAGCCGCGGTTTGAGCGGATCGGCCACTTGGCAACATCTGTGCGTGGATGATGGGTGGCACGTCTCTTACACCAGGCCGCAACGACACAGGCCGTGACATTGCTGACTCTGTGGTTTGTATGGTTTTTGTTACAGCGGCACCTCTCAATAACACTAGCAGCCTACCACCGCTAAGTTTTGTACACTCACCCAGCTGAGGCGAAATCCTGGAATCGCACGGTGTCCAAAAGGATAGAATGCCGATGAACGAGATGCTGATGGCCGCGCGTGCGATGAGGGCAAACGGCGTGAGCATGAGTCATTGTGCAGAGCAGATCTCCGAGCATTTCCTGGATCTCCTCCGTAAAGCTGAAGCGAACGCAACGGCGGCTGCCGGCGACGCCGCAGGCGCCACGTCGGAGCCTGGTCCTGGCGAGGCTGACGAGGCCGGTGAGGCAGCTGCGAAGGCTGCGGGCGAGGAACAGTCGCAGGCGGAGGCGCTGGAGGGGTCGCCGGAAGTCGTCTCTGTCGGTTTGGTCTTCGGCAGAATGCACAGAAGGACATTTTTTGCACGCTTGCGGCAGGAAACCCTGGAGGCCTTGGAGTCTGACGCGCATGCCCTGCTTCTTGCATCTCCATCGGAGCTCCTGGCTAAGGAGCCCATGCCGCAACAGTAGAACATGTGCTGTCGCCAACGAGACTCAACTAACCACAGGCCCTAGCCTGCAGCCTCCAGGTGCAGCGGTTCGTGCTTCTTCTTCTGGCTGAGCTTCAGCGGCAGGGGCTCGCTTCAGCAGAGCTGAAAAGGGCAGCAATGAGCATCTGCAGAGAGGAAGCTCGCAACCTCGAAACAAGGCGATGCAGTCAATTCAGACGACATGGTTCTGATTGGAGGGATCTACAGTAACGCTTGGCATTCGCAAACATTCAACTAAGCTTGTCGGTTTTGTGCAGTCAGCAAGCAAACAACTTCAATCATCGGTGTCACGACGGCTTTAAGCCTTAAGCCAAACCTTCCGGACGACGTTCCACGCTTCGACCTTACATTTCCCCAGGGCGATCATGGAATGCTTTGCCGAGTTCGCGGAATCTTGACTAGATCTGACCACTTATGTGTTGCATGGGCAAGGTCCATGTTCTGCACGGTTTTTAGGTGTTTTTCTGCTCACCTAGGCGACGAAGGATGAGGAGGTTTGCAGCGAACTGTGCACACTGCTATCGCAGCACCTTCGAAAACGGCTTTCCTCAATCAAGCCCGACGACCTGTTTAAGCTCACAGAAGTCCATCCTGAGCTGCTGTCCGTGGCCATTGGGCAAGTCAGAAGATGTCTTTGGGTCGGGCCGCTGTTCGTCGGGGTGCTGATCCAGCGAGGGACTCCAAAGACTGTAAAATGGGACAAGCTTTAAAGTGGGGCCAAAACCGAAGCTCAGAAAGGAGACTTTGGTCTTCCTCACACGTTAGACGGATTTGCAACTTTGAGGGCCTTCCTTCAGGTCTTGCGCTGGTGTACTAGGCCCTCACTAGGAAGTTGTACGATCAGATAGGCGAACAGCTGAGGCATTCGAGGAGATTGAACTGAGGCTTGCAGAGCAAAGGCTGAGTGTTTCAGCGGGGCTTGCCAGCTTTCTGCGGCGCATGCTGGAATCGGTTGGGGCCGACAGCGTGGACATGTTGAAGTCGCTTACGAACAAGGTGGAAATAAAAAAAGCCCTACCTGCGCCTTGGCCGGTGCTTTGTGTTTTAAGTCCCTGAAAGGTTGTACCTTTGATGACTGCCACCGCCAGAAGCAAGCATTGCGATGATCCTGTGACGTACATGGGTGTTCTTCAGGCCACCTGTACATGTGTGGGCATTCTGGGTCTTGAAGGTTCCTCCTTAAGCCAGCCTATTCGACGGGGGCTCCGCGACTTCTCATCCGAAGTACCTGGCTGGAAACCTGTCGACTCCGTCGAGCTTGTTTTCGCCATTGCATCAGCTTACGGCGGAAAGCTGCCCTTTGACATCCTAGCCTACGCTTGGCAGCTGGCTGGGCGAGATGTAGTGCCTTGCTTGCACTGCGGCACAGCGCATCAAACGCTCATGTTGGTCATGCAACCAGAAGATTGACGACTGCAGGCAAGATCTCATGAGGAAAGCCTGGCAACAGATCCAAAGCTATCGGCCTTCGTGCTGTGTGCGCAGTACCTCTCGTCAAAGACCGTCCTCGCCTCCTTGCGGTTGCTTCGCTTGTTGAGTTTTAAATTGTTTTAAAGCTGCAGCTCCGCTTGCGGCAATTTCTGTGGCCTGGAATGACCAAGGCTTGCACCGCACGCGCCAGCCCTGCTGGATACGTCTTTCGCTTTCTCCAAGGACTTGGAGCCGAGACGGTGCTCAGGCAAAGCCCATGTCTCGACCCGGTGTGTAAACTTGTTAGGAGGACGTCCAGCTGCCCTCCTTTGCTTTGGCAAAGGATGTGGAAAGCGAGGCCAACTTGCTGCTTCACGACGCCTTAGTAGGGGTAGAACCCGGGTAAAATCAAGACCTTTCAGACCAGGCAGACCAGGCAGACATCACAGCAAACCAGAAGAAGCAAGAAAATAATCTTTCCGCAGTTTCGATACGAGCAACCCTTAATGATCACCGACACTTCACTTGACAGTCAGATTTCTCAGTGTTTGTCCGGTGTAGAATACTGTAGGTAAGTATACATGTAATTGGTCCGCGGCGTGGAACTGTGACATGCCTTGTTGCGAGCTTCATCTCATTCTGAATGGTTTCCGTTTCCATTGCTGAGGAGCAGTGCTCTTACAGTCCGGTTTTCAGCGGACTCGAGCCTCAATGTGCAGTGCAGGTATAAATGGGCAAGGCGCATGGCCCATGATAAAGGCTGTGCCGCTCGAGCTCTCCACAGTTTTGTCCTGTCAACCAAGACGGGCCAGAGTTGCGTTCCAATATCACGCAAGTAGTCCCCCGGCATCTACCGAAAAGCCAGCAAATCCTGCTAAACTAAACGAGTGTACGGATACGCGCCGCGCTCCACTATCTCGTCGCCGCATTTTTCCTCTTATTCCCAGTGTGTCGTTCCTTGACAAGCACGTAAATCTCAATTTTTGCGGCCGCGCGCTTCCCCCCATGCCATTTCCTTTGCTGCAAAACAGGCAACAGCGGGAGAAGGGCAATTCTATGTAATGTGCCTAAGCACCTTCGCCAAAAAGAGCGGCACTCCTCATGAAACAGGAGTGGTGTCATGCGCTTGTTGTGCTTTATCTCGCTGCTCCCAGCATGAGGCGTTGAGACAGGCCAGAGAAAGTGCCTGGTTTTGGCCAGGCACTGGTAAGAGGACTGCGTCTTGCCCTTCCTGCAGCACTTCCATCAGAAGATGTAGCAGAACTTTTCCAGGCTCTTCGCGGCAAACGAGCTCTTCAGGAACCTAAATTGAAAAAGATGTAGGGTGTCGGGTCGAGCCGTGGCCGACTGAAGGTGCGTGGCACGCCCTATGTGGCCGACTTCGCCTTTGAACGGCGGTCGGCTGAGTTGGCCTTCAGCTTCAATGCACGCCCAAAAGCTGCAAAGCGCCAGAAAGTGACCCAGGCTTCAGACCCTGCTCGTTGTACCCAGAAAAGAGCACATGACAGCCGGCAGAGCCGGGAAGCAGCTCAGTGGTTTCGGGCGCCTCATGGAGTCGACCCTGAAGGCGCAAAAGTCCGTTGGATCGCTCTGACGTCGTGCACAGGATGTTTCTTGAGTTCTACTTGAGGCGATGGGATGGCGAACATGCTGGGCATGGCCGGAGGATTGGCAGTCATTGCAGCAGCCTTCCGGAGACGCGGTAGAGGTCCGGCCCACACGCATCCCTAATGGAGCTTCTTTTCAAGCTCTGCGAATTGCCAGGCGCTTCGTGCTGCAATCGAAGGCAGTGTGCACGATCCCGCTGACGAGACCAAGACGGACGCTGCAGACGTGGAAGGACGGCCGACGAGTTTTTTCAGTTGAGTTACTGTAAGAACCGCGCAGCCATGACCGGAGGAAGCGAAGAGCCTGAGCCTCGGGCTCTCGAAGCCGAGGCTTCACCGGAGGTGAAGCCGAGCTCTGAAGAGGTCACGTCCAAAGATGCCGAACCTCAAGCGGCCGAGCCTCAAGCGGGGAGCCATGAGAAGGCGATAGAAGCACATGAAGCACAACCTCAAGCCATGGACACGGGTCCTGCAAAAGCAGCGGATGCTTCGTGACGACCTTGCGCAGAAAATGCAATGTAGCGCCGAAAGGGATCAGCAATTCACGGCTGAATAGGGCACCGCAATAGGAAAGGCATGGAAAGGCAACATGCAGCACCAGCAAGTATCCAGATGCGGAAGGTCAATTGACCTCGTCGTCGTTGGTGGTTTGGGTTTTGCGGTTTCTCTTTTCCGTAGATATGTTGGCTTGGGCAGAACTGGGCACGTAATGACGAGCAGCAGTGTTGATCGCGCGGCGATGAGGGCTCGAACGCACCGTGGACGTTTGGCCCGATGAATGGCAGACCCCTGGTCTGTGGCTCACCTACAGTAATTTGTCGCTTGTGTCAGCCTGTCTTGTTGATGTGCTTCGACGACCCTCTTCTCCCTACAGTCACGGTAGTCGTCTGTCTGCCGTGCAGATGGCTCTGTGCAATCGTGTGATTCCACCAGAACATGAGCCCACTTGCCATGTAGCTTTCAAGCATCTTCAACTACGAAGTGAAGGACTTGTCCGGACAAGTTGACTGGTAGAGGCAAGAAGCAGCAAGCACGCGGCAAAATGCTCTGTTGATATGGGCGGCAAAGTCTCGCGATTTCTTCTCCAGAGCTGGCTTGTGCTCGGACAAGCTACACTGCTGGAAGAGGTGTGCGTAAGCTTCTTCCCGCTCGGATAGATGAATATCCTGCGCGCATTGCACAGGAACTGCAGCGCATTTGGACAGAGGATTCCTGATTGCAAGACAGTGGTGTCAGGAGAATGTACTGTAAGGGTCTGACTGTGCAGCTGATTTCCACAAGGACTTGAGGCGGCGAGCTAAGGTACTTCCCACGGTTCAAGCAGAAAGTCCACCTTTGATTGTTCGGGAGCTGGAAGCCAAGCATGGTTACATCACAGCTGACCCAGCGCAGCCCACACAAACCACCCAGGTGCGGTTGCATGCACGGCAATTGCCGGAGCACTGGGAGCAGGGTCTTGTGCGTGCTCCGGAGGCCTGCATTCTTCTGGACGTTTTCCAGGCGAAAGCTACGAACAATGCAGCTCCAGCGTTGCAGCTAGATGTTGGGTCGTTGGCAGGACCGAATGTGCCTGGCCAAGCAAGAAGTCTGCCCACACCATTTGCAAGGATGTGATATTTTCTGGATGTTGCCTGTGCTCGCATGAATTCCACCGTTTCATTTTTCCCGAATCACCTATTCCGGCTGGACTAGGATGGGTTCGCATTCGCTAGAACTGCCAGGCTGTCTGCAATTTCCGCGCATTCTGGGCAAAGGGACGAGGATCAGCACTCGACTGGGTCCCGAAAGAGCTGCGACTCTGTGATTTATACCATGTCCTGCTCATTGAGGACTGCATGTGCAGACCAGGCGTCACTGATGCCGTGCGACCCAGCCGCGTGAGCGTGCGGTGTCTCGCTTTTTGCATGGCAGGATGAATACATCCTTGACAGCTTTGCGCGGGCTCCGCCAGTTTGCCGTATCTTTCCAGTAGACCCGCATGAGGCGCCGGCCAGTCGCTTCACGGCTACTGTCAAGTCGTGTCAATGCCTGGCAAGGCCGCAGAGTTGCCTTTTGTGCGACTTCCATGGGCACCTGGCGAGCCCCTGCCAGACCTTAGTGGCATAGTGTCCTTTCACGCTTACAGTGTGGCTCGGCGGATCGTGAAGAGTGCTGATGGGATGCAACAGCTTCAGTCAGCTTGCGACTCGACTCTGCTGCAGGTCTATTCTGCAGAGGCGCAATGGAACCCGCAAAGATGGTTGCAGGCCGGCCGTCTCGTATGTTTTCTTACACTACCTCACACTGACGGAGCATGGGTGTCTGAAGCACGGGCAGGAGCCAGATTTCTGGAATGCTCATTTTACGGCGCTGATGCAGCAAGGGCTGCTTAACATCTGCCTCACAGAAGAGAGCTGCCAGGACTGAATCTGCTGCTGCGAACTCCGTCATGCCAGCCTCATCTGAATAGTAACAACAAATAAAAAATAGTAGTGCAGAATTTTCATTCAATATACAATCTTCTTGAGGATTTGATCAGACATGTTATACATGTATAACTCCGTATAGCCTAATATCTACTATGTCACCATAACAGATAACATACAACGTATAATGACATATCGTTTCTAATATATAGTGTATCAGAACCCATTGCAGGCCCATTTTCATACTGTATGGTTAATGCCATAACACCATGTTCCACATCTTCATGTTCCACATCTTCTGTCACATATATGCATATGTATATATGTATATATGTATACACATTTATATTTTAGTTTCCTGCCTGTACATGCGTTGAGCCGGTTTCCAGGGCGATGCTGCGCCGTACCGGCTTATGTTCTGGGAAGACATCAGCACCGAGTTCTTGGAGTGTATAGCCAGAGGCATAACTCCCATCTTTCTGGGGACGCCGGCTATTTATGAGTATGTCGAAGCTCGGCTCTGAGGATTAGGAGATTCTGGAGGTTGAATTCAGGGCTGGACGAAGCCGGAGCATTGGAGTTGCGCGCTTGGCTGCAATATGGTACACACGCACACACGCGCGCGCACACAAGTTCAACAGCAGTCCAGTACCTTTGCATGCCCGCGCGTGCTTGGCACCTGGGGCACGGGTGTTGAGAGGGAGAGTGGGAGGAGAGAGAGAGAGAGAGAGTCTTGGGATAGTTTTCAGCGAGAGGGTCCTAGCTGCAGGACTTCAGGCCCAATGAAACGAACAAGATAAAGAACGCCACCGTCTGAAGCGATCAGCAAACGAACTCCAAAGCACGAAGCCTTTAGGCTAATGACGGCATTTCGTGGGATTGATAGTCGGAGCTTTCAGCTACAAGTAGCAGTCTTGAATTGTCAAGCTTTGCTCGTGGTTCGAAGCTATGCTCCCAATGCTTGAAGCTCGCACAGAAAGAGTCGCCTCCTGTGCCTCCTGGTATCCTCAGTCAAGATCGAAGGCTCTGTTTTTTTGAACAACGTCATCGGCATGGGAGGTGAGAGTATAGGCGAGGCAATCTGCCATCTCCTATACAGAATCACAACCTGACAGATCTACCTATCAACCGCACAGGTGTGACAGGCAAGCGTTGGGAACTGCATTTGCTGGCTGGAATCCGAGATGATGCTAAACTCGAACAAGCGAGTGAAGGTGACAGCAGGAGCTGCAGGACTTCAAGCTAGTAACGATCTCACCTTCATTCGCCCTCACTCTCACCGTCATTCTCACTCTCCGTCTTTCCTCCAATCTCACTTTCATGTCACTCTCATTCTCACTTAGAACCTCGCGCTCATTCTCACTCTCAGGCTCAGTCTCACCCTCACTCCCACTCTCGCTCTCATTTTCACTCTCAGTCTTACTCTCGCCCTCCTCCTCACCCTTACACTCACCGTGAATCTCACTCTCATTCTTTCCCTCATCCTCACTCTCCCACTCCCGCCCCCTCACCCGCAATCTCACCGTCGATCTCACTCTCACTCTCGCCCTCATCCTCACTCTCACCCCAATCTGGCTATCACCCTCAATCTCACAATCGCACTCACACCCTCTCCCTTACCTTCACTATCGCCTTCAATGTCAACCGTGTTCGTGTAATTCAGGTGAGAGTCACACTTGCTGAATTCAACCGCTAGGCGTGCAAATGTGCAATAGGGAAGCAGCCAGTGTGAGCAACACTGCTCCAGTCACCCTCCCCCCCCCCCCCGCAACCCACCTTCCCGCCCCCCCCCCCAATGAATGCCCGAGGAGAGAAACGTCTTGCTCACGCGCTGGCGGTTCGAGACGGCGGAGGAGATGATGGCCACAATTAGCACGCTGTCTTCACCGCAGGCTCATCTCCGAAACCTGCTCTGAGTCTGCTGGACCCAAACAAGCAAGTGTCCATCTGAAGCTTCTGGCGAGGGTGTTCTGGAACACGGCACCCGTGTATTTATGGAGCGCCAGGGAAACTACTTCCTTAGCCGCGCGGCTTACATTATGTTCCCGATCTCTTGTCATCATTTCGTGATTCAGTCACTTGGAAGGCTTCTGATTCTAATTATTCTAATTACACTTACACTGCATGTTCAGGAGTCCATGGTACTCAGTTCTCGCTGCTTCTGGTAGCCCTTCTGGAATCCATGCACGGTCGCATCTTTTCACAGTTTACAAAACAGGTGTTTGAACACGTTTCTCCTCGCTGGATATTGCAGGGTTTCTAGGCTTGGTGAGTGTCTCACGTGCTGAATATCGTAGTGGCATTGCCTGATACGTTGCGAGAGCGCGAGAGAGGCAGACAGAGAGTACAGAAGTACACAAGTTCGTTCGCATCTGAGGGGGTGGTCGTCTTGCCTGATACTGAGAGCGAGCGAGAGACAGAGACTGCGAGCCACACCACACCTGGGCCTGCTCAATGGGGCGTCCACTCTTTTCTGTAGCCAAGCCCGCGAACACAAAAAATTGTTGGATGGGGTTGCTTCCGCCCTACACAGGAGGCGACAGAAGATGAGATGTGGGGCTTTCGGCGTCGCGGTGTGCCCTGCCCCGACCACCCAGACGGAGGCCGAAGCAGAAGCCACCCGCCGCCACCCAGACGAAGACGGGGCACACGACGCAAAGGGTCGGCGTGACACGGGCTTCAGGTGCACTGTACACCTTTAAACCAACCTCCACACCGATCACCTAATCCCCACCTCAGGTGCACGAACCTACCCGAACAGTACACGACACCGCCCTCCCCGAAGCATCGGGCAACGCTGAGCCAAGACCACCAAACAATCTGAATTCAAACATGCACCACAGTACATTGCAAAAACTCGGGGCTGCCCCTGGTTTCCCTCGGACGGCTGCAGGCTCTTCAGCCACAGGTTTGGCAACACAGAAAAGTCACAGGACCGACCCGACCACGACATGGAGCCTGCCCCCCTACACGCAACTAGCATGCTGTTCCGAGGCACCGAAGAAATAATCATGAATCACGGCAAAACAGAACTACAGGGAACAGCTCTTGCAAGCTACGCACACCGAAGTGACGGGCCCCTGCAGTGCGTGCAGGGGGAGGGTGAGCGCCCTGTTCCTGGGCTGTGCTGAAGAAGAGACAATGCGAAAGAGAGAGGGTCGGGGCCAGGGGGTGCAGGCGCTCACAAGCAAACAAGCAAGGAAGTGTGGCACACAGCGTGCATGGAAATGGCTTGACGAGAACAAAGACTTTTGTGGTGGCCAGAGTGACATTGCAGGTAGCCACAGTGACATGGCATGAGGCGGCGCTTGGGCGAGCAAAGACGACATTGACAGACCTTTACGGGCTCAGGTCGCTTGTACTGGCGTCAAGATCCCCGACTGCGCGCCTTGCTGCTCGCCAGCGCTGCTCAGCGACAACAGCGGCTCCAACCACTGGGAAAGGCATCCTCGAAGCTTCCTGTGCAGCCTGTCTTTGTGCTGGAGTTTCGTGTGACGGTGTGATGGTGTCGGAAGTGCTAGGTGGACGCATCCCCGCCTGTCATGGAGATTGTCATTTGCGTTGCTTCTACTGCGCACAACAGAGCCTTGCCGCATCAGTCAGGAATCGCAGCTCATGCTGTGGGCTGTGAAGTTCTCAGGGACGAGGCTTCCGGAGGTGCAGCTCACAGATGCTGAGGAGCGGCACGCGACAATATCCGAACAACCTGGGGCAGCGAGGAGCACCTTCACACGGGCTTTGGCGTTGTCCTGGTTCGAGACACTCAGCGGTGCATCAGCTTTTGCACCTCCAAATAAACAAAAGGTAGAAAGGCATGGTTGCAGACGTTAGGTCTTGTTCTTCCTGGGGCAAACTGACGAAGCCAGTGCCGAGCACAGCGAGACTGGAGACATTGTGCTGCTAGTCTTCCAGTTTCGCTAGTCCGGTACAAGCGTAAGTTTGAGATGGCATTTGCTCACCTAGTGCCAGCGAAGTTATACTACAGCTATGTGAATGAATGAGTATGATAAGCCGTTTGCATGTTCGAAGGGCACTGGTATCGCATTGCTGCACTTGGCCAGAGAATACATCAGTCCCAAACAGGCTTTTGCCGGACCTGCCTGAGAGCTTCGCCAGCATTTGGTTGAAGACTGCGGCAATATTGAAATTCGGGGCCGACTACTTCAAGGCCGCCGAACCATCACATACAGAAGTAGACTTACATGTTTGGTGCTTGAGCAGGATGCAAGAACACATCGACTTGTCTTTGCCAGGGCCATGCGCAACCTGGTCACAGTGGCCCTGGGAGGCAGTCTCGTGGCCCCGGATGTGTCAGCTATGCTGCAACACGCGTGGTGCTCGCACATGTGCAGCTCGGAACAGGTTGCGTTTCCTCATCAAGTGTGATGACGATGCCTTCCTTGACATCGATGCTGTGGCAGCTGACATTATGGCGAGTGCCCCCGTAGGCCAGTTGTGGAGCTGCATCAGTAGCCTACAGAAACACTTGCACAGAATGCAGGCTGTAACGAAACTGCGGATTTGCCAAGATGCTTCGTGTAACATGCTTGAGCTCCCTCCTGCAGCAGGTCTGCTTTGGGGCCATGCAGCCCAGATGGTTTCAGCATTCTGACTGGTTTCCTGATGAGGGCAAATGGCATCGAATCATACCCCACGCAGCCAAGGTCATGGCACTGGTGGAGCCAAACAGAAATGCATCCGACAAGTATTTTGTCCCCCATGAAGCTGCCCGGAAGCACGCATCTGATACTTCTCTATTGTCGCTTATCGAGTTGTGAAGCCGTGAGGCGTTGCCAGACCGAGGTTTATCCAATGCAGTCTCTCGGACTTCTCGGGTTTTCAGGCATCCGCGTGTCTCACCGGGGCCTGGCCCAGCTGCCTGCCAAGGTACTATCCACCCTATGCTCGTGGTATGGCATATGCCTTATCTGAGGATGTGGTTCTCCCGCTTGGTACTGCCTTGTATGAAGGTCGCATAGATCCTTTTCCTTATAGGGAGGACGTGTCTGTGGGCTTGTACATTCTGGAACTGGCAAGAAGCGGGCGAGCAGCTTGTTCCAAAGTAGAGAACACAGCCGCCAGCATTGAACGACCGTGGCTTTAGCAAGTCGAAGGTTGCGATTGGCCATGCAAGGTACGCGTGGTTCCACACCAGCGCAAGGACGCAATGCCCTTGGAGTCTTGCCGACAAGACTGCAGAGTGGTTTTTCTGTATAGAGCACGTAGACAGTCCTGTTCGCCTTCTGGAGATCCAGGGCCTGCTGGCCCCTGCAAGCCCAAGGACTTCAAGGAGCATTGTGCTGGGCCCCAGAGCAGCAATCCCGTGCTGGTGATGCACAGCAGCTGGGCCGGCGAACTGTGCATCAGCTACGAGCCAAAAGAATTCTAGCTCATGCAAGCAGGACAGATATGCCGTGCTCAGGATTCGAGCCTTCTACTGGACCATGTTTGTGGAAGTTGGTGCAGGACACGTGCTGCTCGTGTCATCCGGATTGAGGGTGGCTCACCTACATCCGCGCCCTCGACCACTGCACAGGAGCGCCGCCTCGAAGTGGCCAAAGGTGCTACACGCAACGCGGACTTCTGCTCGTGCTCGCGGCTGCTCGTAGTGCAGAGCTTGTTAGATTGAACACGAATTTAACATAAGATAGCTTCGCCCACTCGAATCGATGTAGGCTTCCATGTCCATCCCTGCCCGGGATGCGGTTTCTGTGTCCAAGGCTTGCCAGGCAGGCGCTCTGACTGGAGGCCGCGCATGCAGCAAAAAGACAGACTTCACCGTGCAGGCCAGGAAGTTGTCGACCTGTTGCAAAGAGGCTATCCATGCT
>CAJNDV010031863.1:92017-102340 GCA_905221635.1 Symbiodinium sp. CCMP2456 | reverse complement strand
GGGGGGACTAGGCTCTTCTGGACAATAGCTGGCAAAAAAAAGGGCCACACAGACTCCCCGAAAGCCATCAACTACACTGTCAAACACATTTATGGGACTTGGGTTTCGGGTGGTTTAAGGAAAGGCCGACACGGACCAGGGGACCCTAGAATTTGTCAACAGCCCCCCGCTGTCGCAGCTGATTGCGAAACCGAGCCAACAGTAGGTCTTTCTCAGGTTCAGGACCATGGGTTAGCGTTTACGTTATGCGTTTTAAGAGTCGGGTCTAGTTTTGGCCTTAGGATCCCGGAAACGGTGTAGATTCTCGGATAAACAAGTTGGTCTTTCCGCACCTAGAGAGCTCGGGCCTTCGGAGTTAAACCGGCTACCAGGGCACTTCTGTTAATCTCATGGGCCCTGAAGCTCCAAACCCTAAAAACCCTAAAAGCCTAGACTCTAGACCCTGACCCATGAACGCTGCAACCCCAAAACCACAAACCTAGGCAGCTTCGCCGTCGCACGGCTGCTCTGTTCCTTCTTGGCTTTTTCCGGGTCTTAATCTGTATGGCCCGGCTATACAGATGCATGGGCTTACCAAACAAAGGTGGCTGTTGGCAGACAGGATCTTCGAGAACTGCTAGAGGGCTACCTACTTACTCGGATTCCTGCCCCAAGGAAGTTAACGACCCTGGATTAAAATGGAGCATGTACTGTTTTGGTTTGCATAATTATTTATATATATATATATATATATATGTATTATGTATATATAGACAACATATAGTTGTGTGTATACATATACATATGCATCATCTAGGCAGAAGGCTACCCACTCAGCTGAAATGGGCAATTGATGCTTACAATCTCCGGTTTCAGAATGTGCAATTTGGTCCTCCAGGATGTGAATTCACTGAGTCGGGAAGGCTTCGTAAGCGCCGTTCCAGGCTGTAGCCCGTATTTTTTCACACATGGAGATATATAGATCCGGGCCACGACATGCCGATGCAAGGCCTGCGTACTCTTGCTGAAAGGGAAAGCAAGCTTGCCGAGATGTAGACTTTGTATCGGAAAATTCTACCAGCGACGAATTTCACATCTCCTACATCACCCCCAACCAATCAACAAAAGCGATCTAGACCTAAGCCCTTAACCCCAAGAAGTCACCGGCCCTCGATCCCAAAATTTAGAAAGCCCCCCATGGCGGGCTTGAGAAATCTTGCAGAACCCAAATCGTCGACTGGGTCTCTTCCAGGCAGACGAGAGGTTTAGGGTTTAGGGTTTAGGGCTTAGGGTTACCTAAACATTACATTTGCGGTTTGGGAGACAGCACCCGGACGGTAACATGCCAATGACATGTCCCTAGAAAGGGGACAGGCTTCAGTAGATGATGCTTCACCATACGAGCTCTATTGCAACATACCCCGTTATGATGATTACTTACACCCCTACGTGGAACCCGTATAGCAACCCTCAAAGGGACCTATTACAGTAGAAGCCCAAAAGTTGGAAACCCAACAGCCTCAATCCTCAAGAATAATGTATAGGGAATCCGAGCACTATCCAGATTCTTGGGGCTTTAGTGTACTTTAGTTGGGATATGGGCAGTTCTCTAAATTACGGGTCCCTTTGCAGGTCCCCAAAAGAGTACGGCACCCGTTTGAAAAGGACCCGAAAAGGGTCCCTTGTAAGGGACCCTATCTAGCAAACAACCCATATAGAACCCTTTTAGTCCCCATGGAAACCCCATAGAAACCCTATAGAACCCTCATAGAACCCTTTTAAGGAGCCCCAAAAGGGACCCTAATCCTGTCAGGCATTGCATCCGCACTTCGTGCAAGGCACAGGTCGCGAGAGACCCTGCGGGAACATCGTCCCAGGATGAGTTTAGGGCTAGGGTTTACAGTGTTCAGTGTTTAGTGTTGAGGGCTTAGGGTCTAGGGTTTATAGAGTTTAGGGTTTAGTGTTTAGGGTTGAGGGTTTAGGGTCTAGGGTTTATAGGATTTAGTGTCTTTTTTATGTCAACCAGGTTTCCGACGGACGTAGAACCATCCGCAGCGTCACTAGATACGTAACACAGCGCTAACATGTTGGAAACCATGCTTGTTCTGTTTTGAAGCGCGTCGCCTCTCTGTAAACCCCAAGTAAACCCAAAGTGGCTCAAGTACTCACGACCCGTCAGGCTCGCAGTCCTTCGGGTGGTTCCCTATCAGAGTGCATACCTGGTTCCTGTTTTCATCAACCATGCCATCGGCAACCTGACTCTCTGGGGCCTGGCCCAAATCAGGATGCGATTTCTGAAGGGATCCTTGAACCTCGCCGAGAAGGGACCCTAGATACTATGGTAGATCGTATATAGCATATGGAGTATGTTGCCAGTTGTTGTTTAAGTGGGTAGGTCTTTGGTTTGGTACTTCCCACCTCCAGATTTCGTAAAGTCTAGGGCCTAGGGCAATGGATTTTGGTGGGTTCAGGCTATTGAAATTACCCCGGACAGCTCACCTGGGACTGCGCCTTTGCGTCTGTCTGGCTTTCCAGAGGCACTAGAGTGGGGTGTTGGCACCGCGGCTCGTCGTATCAACTTTGCTTGGTACCGGCACCCGCATCCTCCTTTCCCTATCGAGGCTCCGTACTACAGCCCCAAGCCCTAGGCCCTAGACCTCATGAACCCTAGACCGCCGCATTACCATGTGGCAGAAGGTGAGGCCGACGAAAAACGTTAGGAGGCCTAAGGCAACGAGCATCTTCTGAGCTGGATGGCTCCTCTACGGCTCGTCTACGGCTCCTTTCGGTAGCGGGTGTGAAAGTGTTGGAGGAATCATAACCTTTATGCTTTACAACTTTATAAACACAAAATGCCCCCNNCCCCCCCCCCCCCCCCGCCCCTCATGTGCTGAGGGATCCGGAACTCGGATCCTCTCACCCAACACCGTAAACACCGCATAAATCCTGCACCCGCCTTCAACCTCGAATCTCCGAGAGATTGGCACTAAACCGGCTCTGCCTCTAGCTCGGCTAAAGGCTTCTGTGCCAGCACAAGTCGAAGCTCGCGTTCGGGACTGCCGCTTCGGTATTTGGGCTGTGGAGACGAAGCGGATTTTTGGGCTTCGGGTCTATCCCTGAGGCCGGAGAGTGTAGGCTCGGACCACGATGCCAGCCAACACCCCGCGGCGCAAGGTCAATTATCACTGAGTCTGGCCGTATTCTTCTGACGCTCCAAAAGCAAAAACCCTCTGAAACTCATCCTAAAACCGCAAAAGCGTTAACAGGTACAAGAGCCGTCGAGGCAGTACCACTTGTGACGGCGACGTTTATGAATGAGTTGCCAATCAACACCTTCATCAAACTCCCCGGTATTTACCACCACTGTTTTCGACATCGTAGCCATCACTACGGCACTTACGGTGCCAAAACTGATGACTGCAACGTTCATCTTTAGAACCTCCATAAGGGAGTTTTACAACATCTGGGTCCTTGATGTAAGCCCTATATAGGAGCGGGTTTAGGGGTTTAGGGGTGTGGGTTTTGCTCGCAGATTGATTGAAAATTTCAATCGGGATGTCACTCTCGTCCACTGCTCTCGTATACTCAATTCCCCGTGGTTCAGAGGTGTTCAGGGTACGGGACTTAGCCATCAAACACGTAGGAAAGGTTTCTCTGCGGAGACTAGAGTTGCAAGCACGTGCTCTTTCCAGGCATTGAGACATCAACTCCTCCAGCTCCTAATTGAAATGCAACTTGTGAAGAAACTTTCGCGAGAAAACATGGGAACCCCAACGGGAATACACGACAAAACGGTAACAGCCTTCCCGAAACAAGCAGGTTGTCGGGCCCTAGATGAGCCGTTCCTTTCTTCCTGTAAGCCTACACTCTGCATGCCAAAACTGTTACTTTGAGCACGTGACCGCAAGAAACCGACTAAGCCCTAAACCCCAGTACGACCCCGTGGCACAGGCTCCACTTTACCAACTCTGAGAGCATCGCCCCTTAGGGGCGACGAGCTCTACGTCAAATCGACTCAGACAAAGGCCGTAATTGCCATGCATGGACGTAGATGGTCAACTGCAAAGTTATGTCAGGCAAGCATGAGCATCGCATCTTCAGTCGTCGTCGTCATCATCAGAAACATCATCGCAAACACAACTCTGATTTCAATATGGTTACCACGGTAATCGCCATCACCATGGCCATCATCATCATTATCACCATCATGATCACCATCATCATCATCATCATCATCATCATCATCATCATCGCCATCATCCCCAGCATCGTCCCCAGCATCATCCTCGTCGCTATCATGAAAATCACAATATTCACCTTCGTCATCGCCTCGATCATCATCACCATCATCATGGCATCATCAACATCACCGTGCAAGTCTTCATCGTCGTGTTTTTCACCATCGCTGACGTCACCATAATCGTCATCATCATCTCCGTGGTCAGTCTGCAATGCTTCACTTCTGCTTCACCTTCGAAGCGGTGCGGATTCGGCAGTGGAATTTCGATTTTGGGAGTGAAGGAGAGGTGATGCTTGAGCTTGTTACTGTGTGAACAGGCTATCACGGCTTCTTTGTTGACATGTACACAGCTTGTCAAACCCGAGGCCGGCAAATGACACATCCAAGTGCTGGTCACGGACACACGAGCGTCTTCCACGCTAGCAAAGTAGGATCCTACTCCTGGCAAAGAACAGCGAATGTTGAGCAACCTGCGGGTCACTGATTCACAGACTGGTACTACAACACTGAAGCCTTGCGGTCTTGGGGCTTCAAGTTTAGGCTTTTTGGGACCTAACACGCAGGGTCACAATCCAAGTTCCGGAAAAGCTTACGTAAAACATCGTAAAACCTAACCTGCAAAGTCCCACGGCCCCGGTGCAATCCAAACTACTGGGGCATTGTGTGCAGAATACTGCTGTGCAAGACTAGTTCAAGGATCTATACAGGAGAAGTAGAAGAACCTTGTTACAATCATGAGTCACGCTATGAATCCTGGCTTTCTGCCGAGCACTGGTTGACAAGCTGGCGGAAAACAACCAACACTAACAGGAAGAGAAGATCCACGCCGATCATTTACCTTGGCTTCCGGAGATCGTTCGCGCTTTGGGTTTGGGGGTTCGGCCTTTTCAGGTAGAGGCTTCGTCAAGGTCCAGGGGTCTCGGGTTAAATGCTTTCAGGCTCCTCTTACCTAGACCGCGGAACAACGAAAGATCTGGTTCTGCTGTTTCCGAAGAGACAGACTCGGACGCTTGCATCGCGGAGGGACTGCAATGAAGGTATGTGGCACTACAACTACAACTATGGCGGACGTCTTCACTACTTTGACCTAGGGTCTACGGCCCCTGCCCCAAACCCAGCTCCAAATCCAAAATCCCTCCAGTTTAGGATATCGGGTTTAGGGTGTGGGGTTATAGATTACAGGGTTTTGGCGTCATGTGCTTAGGCGGTCTCGTGGCCTACGGCAGGAACATGACGACAAACTCATGAACAAATCTACAGGGCTACCCTGTACTGCAAGCCCCAACCATGAATCTTTGAAGGCAGAAACTCTGATTGCTAGCAGTTCCTAGCACCCAGCGCCGTTGAACCTCTTGATTTGTAGACGAAGCCCACATGCAACAGGCGTAACTAACACCAAGAGTCTTGAACTACCTAGCCTGAAACCCCTCCGAAGCAAGAGACACGAAAAGGCTAAACAACCGAGCACGCAAGCACGTGCTTGAATTATCAAACAACCACACACCAAGTGACAAAGCAAAGACAGCCACCAAACAGCAACGGAAGCGCATACCCATAGCTCAGAACGTGCTGCATGCCCAGGCAACACGCTGAATTCCGAAAAAGTCTGCAAAGAGGAGCATAACCGGATCTTTCCGGACTTTATGAACACAAACGGCGCTTTGTACGGATTCGGATCTTGCTATCGTACAAGGCTGTATAGAGCTCTAAAGGATTCAATGCCGCTGCATTTACCAACATTGTCACAAGACGAAGGGACGCTGATGCTTTGGAAAAGGTAATGGATTCACGCCCGACATAATCTTCTGCGCGTCGCAATGGCTTGGTACGCATTTCCTCTAGCACAAATGCCACTAGGACTTGGCGGTTGGGCATTTCTTCCGAGAGTTCCGCTGTGCGCTGGCAGGTGCCAGAATTTTGCCAAGGGTGGCACAGACTCTGAGATGTAAGTTTGGCATCCGTGGCATCGGCAGTCTCCGCAAACCCAGACCCATCAAATTTGAAGAAAGTGCCCATAAGAGAGGCGGGTGCGACCTCCTGGGAAAAGGGGGAGCGAGAAACATTTTCCTACCTCAACTACCCGGCCCTAAGCCGTACAATGCAGCAAAGTCGCTTCGATTTTGTGGCCGTGTTGGTGATCTTCTTCGCTCGCTGCGCGTATTTCAGAGACCTGGCGGATGGAAGCGGAGGGGGCCCAGAGACTCCAATACACCTTAATTAAGGAATGTACCTTAAATTATAGTAGGATCCCTACTAAGATTTAAGGTATATTCCTTAATTAAGGGGTATTGGAGTCTCTGGGGGTTTAGGGCCTTGGCAGATTTCGGGCTGAGAAACCACACGCAACGCCCCAGGTCTCTGCCCAGGCAACAAGAAAGCCTACGCTCTGTGAGATGAACCGGGTTTAGGGTTTAGGGTTTAGGGTGGAAATCCCACTTGCTTGTGACACTCCTTCAAATGGCCAGTAAAAGTGCATCAAGACTTCCTACCCGGGGCAAGCTGGAAAGGCAAAGCACGGACAGGCTTGCGGCTTTCGATCTGGGGACCGGTTCTGAGAGCTTGGTGCTGAATGGTGCCTGTGACGATCATCACCACATCATCCACCATCATGGTCATGCCACTGGTAAGTCGTTCATAGTGTTCGGGATTTCGGTTCAGGATTGCTGCCTGTTCTGGCTTTGGCACCCCTAACCCTATCCCCTGTGCTATCGGCAGCTAGCCCACTGCGGAACATGTAGTGCTATGGTGGATCATAGGGGCCTGGATAAATATGTCTAGAGTCTACATAGGGTCAGGATTAAGGCTTTAGGATCAGGGGTTAAGGTTCTGGGTTCAGAGCGGAAAGCATTCTTTGATAGCCATAGTCTCCTGACTCCCTTGGCACGATGGTGAGACCGTGGGCACGTGGGGCGGCTTGAAAAATGGCGGTTGACTGCGTTCTCATATATGTACTGGTTTTGCGTTTCTGTTGGCATAAGGAGCAAAGGGACAACTGTGTATGTTTCCAGAGTTAAAGGGAATAGCCTGCATGGTGAATGAAGGCAAAAGGCTGAGATTCTGTTGTGCCACTAGTGCCCCACAACCAGTCGCTGCTTCGGTGCTTGCAGCGAGAAGGTCCGTATCTCCATCAGCCAAACCTAACGAATTCCTTAGCTCCATCACAAAACAAAATCTGAAACAAGCCTGCTCTCAAGATCAAAACCCCGCAAACAGGTCGGTGCGGCATGAACGTCTCATCTAAGTTGGAACTAGCCGGTGAGCAGTTCACGAACATTAGCGTCTTGGCCTCAGATGGGCTTTGACTGCTGTCGCGCTGCGATGACCAAGATCGTAAGACGGCAGCCCATCCTTTATGTTGCAGCCGCTGCGACAGACTAGCCTTCTGTACGGCCAACTTTGGCTACAGTCAGTGTTGCGGCCAGTTTACGCTCGGAGGATGAAAGTTGCGTCTGTAACGACACGGCCTACGGGCCTACTTGGATGTTGAATCCCTGTCGAAACACAGCAGATTTTGCAACCTGGCCACCGTTCCACCCAAGGAGTCCTGCATGAGCTGCGTCAGCTTATGATTCCTGGCGCGCAGGCTGCAACTGTTGCGATCATCTAACAAAGACACACGTGGATACACACCGATACACATTGATGACGTGATGCCTATTCCACAGAAGCTTGCGAGACTTCCCTAGAGTCCAACCATCTGGGGACCCTTCAACCCACAACAAACCAAGCGGCAGCTAAATGTCAAAGATTGGAGTGCATATCTTGACAGGCACTCCAAAGAGTGCACTCAAGTGTGAAGCATTTCTATTACTGACTGCCTAGGCTTGCTGAAGAACTCCCATGGCAGGTCCTGTAGGGGACGACTCCCTTGCCGCCCTTGGTCAGGGCCTGCAGAAACGGACACAATTCTGGATTCACTGCTGACAGGACTTCCAGATAGTGAAAAGCGACGACACCGACGACGACGGCGGGCACGTTAGTACGTGCCGTTTTCGCAACCAACCGTTCAACGTCCACACTGGCAACAGGAAAGCCTTCCCGGGGACTGCCAACCCAGAGACTCCAATACACCTTAATTAAGGAATATACCTTAGATTATAGTAGTCCTAATAAGATTTAAGGTATATTCCTTAATTAAGGGGTATTGGAGTCTCTGGGAACAAGGAACTTCATTCATCCCCGTCAGGTCTTTGTCCGGGCCAGCGGTTATAGGGTTTAGGATGCTTGGACAATGCCGACCTGATCTCATGTCCATGCACCAGCCTGCAAAACATCTCCCAAAGCGTCCTACTCTCCTTCTTGCGAAATCCGAGACTCTGTGAACTGAAGTCCCACAAGCTAACTCTGAAACCCCCCTTTAAACAGGGACACCCTCCATGCGAAATCCTAAATTCCACATCCTTCGATATGGATAATTGTAGCATACTGGCTGCGGAGAGTCTTCCCGCGGGCAACACCCACAAAGGCATATAGAACAATAAGACTGGCAATGATCAGAGAAGCAACATCGCTCAAAGCAATGGTTGCACGGACCGTGGTAGCCAAACCGCCTGAGTGCCGCAAGGACAATACGCATCGCTGGCGGGCCACGGGTCACAGAGGAGCCTCATCCAGTGACACTTTTAATCTTGCCCTGCTCCACTTGGCCCGATGCTCCTGGTGGAGAGAAGTGCAAGCTGGCCCAGTAAGTTAGTTCGGAGACAAAAACCCCTAAACCCTAAACCCTAAACCCTAAACCCTAAACCCTAAACCCTAAACCACAAACCATGAGCCCTGAAGCCTCCGATAAACTTGAGCCGCCGCCGCTAGTCGTACCACTGGTAAAAAACCTTCTGCTGTTACCCAAAGCCGTGCGAACGGTGGCTTTCCTTGTCAATGCAGACCCAGTAACACAGATCCCTGAACCTTAAACCCTGAACCCTAAACCCCAAAGATCCCTGAACCACGTCCACGCTACAGGGGGCCTCGATCACGTCACCCAAGGCGGTGAGAGATCTGGCGCCAAGGGGGGGGGGGCAACTCGGTGGTTTCGGGCAGTTGGACTTGGGAACCCGGGCCTGGCCCATGTTAGTGGCATTGAGGGGTTAGAGCTTCGGGACTAGGGGCTTTTTCTTTCCAGGTTATAAGGCTTTTTGTTGTTTTGTGTTTTTGGGGCAGTTTTTGATCTGTGGGTTTTGGGGCTTCTGGAATTTGAAGCCTGGGTTTCGGAATGCTCGGGTCCAGGAGTAGGGACTCCGAAAGTACAGTTCGGCTGAACACCTGGCTTCGGACCGGAAACATCAGCCGGATGCTCTAGAGCTCGACACCGCTGTCACCAAGCAGGTTTCCTAGAAAACTTGAACTCCATCAATCAAAGAGCCGTTCAGGAAGCTTCCTTAGCGGCCCCCACAGGCAGACGAGTTTCTCGTCAAGGTAGCCCCTCATCGACATCGTGACCATATCAGGGCTCGGATTGTAACGACTCACACAGTGCAGCTTTTCCGCCACGACTCTTTGAATCCCTGAAAGCACGCAGAGCACCACATCCCAAAACCCCAGACCAAACATCGCTGGCCCCATACGTCAACGGCTCATCGCCGTGTTCCCGTCCATCCACAGAAAGGCTTCAGAATGGGGGGCTTAAGGATTCAGTGGCCAGTTGCCGAAGCCTTGTTAGAGGGTTTCTCTGTCTTCCCTTGGCTCAGCCCTCGCAGGTCGGCGCTCTTCGGGTGTTTAGGGCATTTAGGGCTCGGGGCTTTGGGGGTTCAAGGCTTTCGGATCCTTGCTATCAGGATCCTACGTCTTATGGTTCTATTCTACTTCCTCTCTTTCGCCAAGGCCTGTTGATCTCAATAGCTTCCTTCTGCTGGTGCTCTGTCACCTGCCGTCGGCGGCGGAGAGTTTTTGTTAAGCTTCAGGGGGGCCTCCACAGGAAGTCTGGGTGTTACGGCTTGTGGTTGGCAATGCGAGGTAGCGGGCAGAAATTGTGGACACAAGCTTGCAAAACATGAAGTCTGTCGCTTCATAACTCTGTTGCATAATCTATCTATCTATCTATCTATCTATCTATCTATCCATCTATCTCTCTATCTATCTATCTATCTATCTATCTATCTATCTATATA
>CAJNDV010031863.1:47775-70676 GCA_905221635.1 Symbiodinium sp. CCMP2456 | reverse complement strand
TTTAAACTCTAAACCCTACGCCCTAAACCCCGAGTATGGGGTCTCGGCAAAACAGGCCTGGCCCTGGACAGTTAACTCCAAAGGGTTTGAGGGTTCAGGGTTTATAGGGTTTAGGGCTTATAGGGTTTATATTAGGGTTATATATATATATATGTATAGATATAGAGGGTTTGGGGTTGCGTTGATTAAGTAATAATAGTACTAATAGTAATAATACGAATCATACTGATGACAATAATAATAACAATAATACTAATTTTGATAGTTGTAATAATAGTACTAATATTGAGGCTGTAAGAAGGCCTAGGTTTCTTGGAGATGGGTTTAGGGTTGGGGGCTTTTGGGTTCATGGGCCCGATGTTTCCAGGTTAGGGCTTGGAGGGATCAGCGCTCCCGCGCCGCCGGGCGGCGATCTCCCCGACGGAGAGGTTCAGGGCAGCAGCAAGTCCCTGCATCTCGTGGGCGTAGTCCTCGTAGTACCTGCTACGAGCTTACATCATCCCTTAAATTAAGCATCTCTGTCTTCAACTCAATACTATAGGAGCCGTATTCTACATCGACGGAATCTTGCGAAATCAGGTGCTTCAGGGATGTTCCGGGGCGTCTCTTGCGGCATGCCGTAGAGGGGCTTCGCAATTGCTAGGAGGTTTAAGGCTTCCGAATTCGAGCTAAGGTCTTAAAGGTAGATGCCGCTTTAGGTTTAGGATTTAGGGTTTAGGGTCTGTAGGACTACTGTAGGACTTGTAGTTGACAGATTTAGGTTTAGTGGCTTAGGGTTTAGGTTTAGGGTTTAAGTAGATGGCTGAAAGAAACCAAGAGGCCTTAAGCCGAACAGGCACAGGGTGCAGGTGGGAAGAGGGAAGCCGGATGGACACAGGGGGTGTGCGATAGGCAAAAAAATCATGTAATGTAGGGGCCTTAATAATTAGAATAGGGTTTTGGTGTATATTGTACTATAATTGTGATAAGGAGCCCCCAAAATAGTATAGATAATTATTTAGGCCCCTATATCAAGCCGTCGAGATGTTTCGGGGCTTCTTACTTGCATCACTGGTAACACTACGTTTGGAATGGTGGTAATCCCAAACCCTGAAACCCTTGTCCAATATCAAACCGACATCCAAGGTTTGAGGAATCTGAGACAGGAGCTGATCGCAAAGACACCCCACATGGGTGGTTGTCAAAATTATGGTCCCTTTTTGGGTCCTTATCATAATACGGCGCCTATTGTTTCGGGTACCCCAAAAGGGGCCATAATTTTGACAACTACCCACATAATTGGGGGTCAAGGTGCGCGGATTCCAGGCTCTCGGCGATGCGGTTCACGATGGGAAGCAGACTCGCCGGGATGTACTTCCTGGGCGGCTGGGGGTTTAGGGCTACGGGGTTCAACTTAGGGTTTAGGGTTTAGGCTTTAGGGTTTAGGGTTTAGGGTTTAGGGTTTCGGGCCCAGCTAACTTCCTCTGCAAACGTGCCTCAGGAGGTAGACTGCGGAGAGCTCTTATACTTCTGTAGGCGCTTTCCTTGTAGCTGTCTTGCTAAGCTTGAATCTTCAAGAGGGTTAAGGGGTTCGGGACTCTGGGGCAGTGTTGAAAACACCAAGCATAAATCCAGAACAGACGGCTCGAAGAACTCAGAGAACGCCGAAAAGTATGAAGCTGTCTAACATAGTCTGCCGGTTCCTCGACACCTCAACAGACTCAACAGAAGACATCTCACCACGGGAGAACCCTTCGAGGCACCCTAGACCGCTGAACCCTAAACCCTAAACCCAAAGGATGTGTGGCCAAGTCGCTCCAGGTAGCCTGTAGCCTTGGACCGGTAATCTTCGAAGCCAGGCTCCTTCGCCAGAAAGCTCCACCTGCCGGCGCTTGTTTTTTCTGCCCTCCTTTTCGACTTACTGGTGTGTCGTTTAGGTTTAGGGCTGAGGGTTTTATGTGGCTTCAGACTTAGAGTTTTTAGGATTATATGTACTTGCTATACACTGGGCTCGAAGTCCTAATCTCAACCGGAAGAGGGCCTCAACCACAAACCAAACCCTCAACCCTGGAGCCTCACATCCCAAACGAAATCCTGAACTTTGAACTCCGCTGCCGGATGCTCAGGGTGATGACATATAGGGTAATATATATATATATATACATACATATATATATATATATGTATATTATATATATATATATATAGGGTTTCGGGTTGCTTTAAGGGCTCCTTCAAGGGCTCCTGGAAGCAACGCACAAAGGGTCCCAGAAAGGCACCTCGATTTCGGTTCTGCGTCCAAGTTCACAGTCAAACGCCGAGGCTTGGCAGCGACTCTCCCGCTGGTGCGAAGGCGCAGAGCCTTCTCCAGGGTTTAGGAGTTCAGGGGCGACGACCAGAAGTCAAGATTCTTCTGCTAGGACCCTTAACACAAGTGCAGTTGCTTGGGCTCTGGGGTGCTTTCAGGCGCGATTGGTCAAACATGAGAATCTCTCAAACTCATCCCGGCCTCTCTAAGCCACTGGCGTTTTTTTCTTCAACCCCAAAGCCCAAAACGGCTGAGGCCAGGGAGCTCCCGAAAAAGCTCCAGGGAACTCACCCCCTCCGCATTGTGAGTACAAGGCCTTCCGAGAAAACCCGCAAGTCTGACCTCTGCAAACTACCTTAACCTACCAAAACCTACTTTTTTGTGGGTTCTTATTATAAACACTAATATGGAATTTATAGGGACAGTACAAAAAAGTAGGTTTTGGTAGGTTAAGGTATCCACCGACCCTTCTATACGGGCCTGAAGCATAACAATACGTTTTGGAGGGGCATAGCATCGTTTTATCGTAGTATACTTGTATTACGGAACCCAACGAAACAGATTTGGGAATCCCTCTTTCCTGAAGCTTCCCCATATGTGCAATCTTAGATGTTGCCTGAGGTAAGCAGCGAACGGAAGCGAAGACACTGCCGTCTTGCAGGCCTCATCCTCGATCCAGCCGCCGCAAGCGGCGGAGATAAAGGCGAAGGCAATCAGCAGCCGCATGCTAAGGGCAATAACAGAACTAGCAGCAACAGCGTTTTAAACCCTGAGGACAAAGCCCTTGAAGTAAGGCCAAGAAGAGCTTCAACCAAAGGTCCGACAGCCTCTGAAGCTCCGCGTTTGTTGGTTGGGGGTTTGAGTCTCATGGCTTATTTAGGTGCAGTGGATGAAGTATCCGACCGAACCTGTGCAAAACCACTCATGGTGAATGCTGGTGGCAGCCGTGGCTCAGTGTGTCGAATCACCTCTCACTCACTCTCTCCCCCGCTCTTTCTTTCGCCAGGGCTAGGGGCAAGAGGGGCAAGCCCCCTCGTCTCTCTCTCTCTCTCTCTCTCTGAGTCCCATTCTCTCTCTCTCTCTCTCTCTCTCGCTCTCTGAGTCTCCCTCCGATCACTGGTGCTCAAGAACAGGAGGCGCAGATCGAACTCGGCTTCGATTTGGGTCTGGCTCTGGGCCTAGGCTCTAAGGCTTAGTTCGAATTGAGGGCTGTGGGTTTAGGGCTTCTAGGGCTCAGGGCTGAGTTCTAGTGCTCAGCATCTGCTTGTTTTGAAGCATCCCTCCCGGTCGTTCCAGGCCGTAAAAACGGCAGGTGATGGCTCTGCAAGCCATTGAAGGATAGGGCACATTGTTCTCATAGGTCTCTGACTTGGATCAGTTGGAAGGCTCCGCTCTCAATGCTCGGGGTAGGGGATTAGGGGGTTAGTGGCTCGACTGCTTTCAGACTGGCAGGTGATGCTATCTGAATTAAAATCAACTCGTTGGTAGCATGGCCCATGTCCATACCTGGCCAGAAACCCCCACCACCCCCACCCCCTCCAACTAATTGGCAGCGCTGCGAGCTCCTACATTCAAGTACCTGCAAACTCTACAGTGTGACACACCTTCATGGAACCTTCAGACATCTTCCATGGCAGACACCGGACAGGACATCCCTGTACCTGACTTGCCCTTCACCCTAAACCCTCAACCTGAAACTCTGTGCCCTGTAAAGAGCTTCAAATCCAAACGTGCTGTCTGCACCTTTCGTGCCGTACATCGTGAAGGTCTTGCCCGCCCCGGTCTGACCGTACCTGGAGCCGGCTAGGGTGTGAGTACAAAGGCCTCAATGCTTCGAAGCACGGTTCGGAAAATCACGTAATTAGTGTAGTTACATGGGGCCACGGGGGGGACAGAATGACTAATCTTTCAGACCTCTACGTTTGATCGACCGTATAACCTAGCCTCGGTCCTCCAATAGGAGTTGCTGTGCTCGGAAAGAAAAACATGAAAAGAAAATGCGAATAACAACACGAGGAGAAGTAATGGTAACAGCCAACATGTAAACATGGTCATAGCCGAAATTGCGCCCATCGAACTTTCAGCAATGACAATAATCACAACAGCGCGATTTTGAGCCATAGCAGTGATCGAAACATGCCGGTGACGTGCATCACCACAAAGAGAATCAAAAAGCATGGAACCCCCAAAATAGTATTGGTAATTGTTTTTTAAATGCAATAGCCCCCTTTCTCTCGCAAGAAGTCGAAGGAAGGCTCACTCATTGAGTGTGCACTTTCAAAGACAACACAGTCTAATAAACCTCCTCAGCCTCAGGTGATGCCCCCCTCGCTCTCTGTGGTAATTGTTTAGGCCCCTGCATTAGTCGCTTCGGTTTGAGGAGAGCAAGGGAGTATCTGGCTTCAGAGCTAAACACATTCCCAGAGACTCCAATACCCCTTAATTAAGGAATATACCTTAAATTATAGTAGGATCCCTAATAAGATTTAAGGCATATTCCTTAATTAAGGGGTATTGGAGTCTCTGGGTTACACGTCCTAACACCCACTCTGAATCCGAAGCACTGCAGCCGCAAAGCGCGCTTGCTCTCTCCAAGCCCAAAGCCCTATAACCCCAAAACCCAAAGGCCCTAAGACTAAACTCGCCAAACCCCGAATTCAGATATGGGCGGCTTTTTCACAGATTCCGCACTGGACCTCGGACCTGAACCCGGGATCTCCCCAAGAGTTTTGCGCCTTTTGGGGGGGTTTTCGGTTGTAAAGCCTCGGGGTTTATATACCCTCAGTCTTTTTCTTTTTGTTCTCTCGGGCTGTTTTCCGGTGTCCCTTAACCCTAAACCCTAAACCCCTTTTGGGTTGAACTTCCCGAAGCCCGGGCCCGGAAGCTCTGAGGATTCGGGAGCAGAAGCAAGCCAGGGCCACGCGAACATTGTCACGTTGTAGCCTGCAACAGGACTTTTCAGGATTGAATGGGCACTTTCAGAGTTTAAGGGCTTAGAGTTGCGAGTTTCATTGTCTAGTTTAAGCTTGGGGTTTACGGATTCAGAGGTTAAAGTGGTGCCGTACTTACCCACTTAATGGATCCTCTACAGGTGTCGAGGTTCGCCCTCTGATGATGGAGCTCTGGGGGGGGGGGGGTCTTCAGGCTGTTAGGCCTCAGCGCCTTTACAGCACATACCCGAAATCTCAATCCTGAGAATCACACGGGAGGCTAGCAGTCCTCGGGCTGACAACATGGGGGTTTCAGAAAATAGGGGACCCTAGGATCCTTATTATAAGGACCCCAAAATAGGGTGCCCTAATTTTCGGAAACTCCCACATCTCTTTAAAGATACCTTTGAAGACCTGGCGGGGTATTGGTAGGGATAGAAGTACAAGCCCAAATTTCTGGTATGTCCAACCCTGATCCTAAGCTGCTGACTATGTCCCGTGATCCTTCTAGGAGGGTTTCGGATGCACAGTGGAGAGTGATAGGTTTGATGTTTGGAGTGTTCAGCTCGGGTCCCGGAGCACGACTGGAAGGATCCGCCTGCCTCCTCTTGAGAATCGGGTGGCTTTCTCAAAATAAAGAGGGTCCTTTGGTTGGGGTGCCTTGCACTATGAAGCCTGTCCTCCTACTCATTGCTTGGTTTCTCTTCACCCCAACAAATCGCGAGGAAAAGCAATTGTCCTCAACCCTAAACCCTAAACCCTGAACCCATGATCAGCGTCAACAGCTGGGTTCCGTGCCATCGGCTGCCGACTGCACGAGGTCACGGCAATCTTCGAAAACCTCCTCCTGTCGAGGTATAGCGAGGAGAGACGTCCTTGTCTAGGCTGTTGAGTCTCGGGCCGAATATAAGGTTCACGTGCTGGGCTGGCGCAAGCCATCAAGAAAAGCAGACGGTTATAATGCTGAAATTCGCACTACCCCTGTGCAAGAGCAGTTTTCTAAAACATCGCAGCACCGTTGTGCAGTTCCTTTGCCAAGCGTATAAGTGCTTTCAGCGACCACGGCATTGGGCTGACAATCTCTGCACCTTGAAGTTGACCATCGAGGTTAAACTGGGTCGTAAACTAGTATAAAAAAACGTGAGAGGCACTTCTGTAATGACAACGATGACTGCGGGAACTGCAACCACAACAACAAACACGCCAACAGCAGCAGAGTAGCAGCAGAGCAGCAGCAGAGCAGCAGCAGAGGCGGCGGCAGCAGCAGCAGCAGCAGCAGCCGCGGCAATATTCGCCGCGGCGGCAGCAGCACATGAGGCACCCAAAGAGAGATCACAACAACTACTACCTCTACAGCAGTCGAGATGGACATAAAAAGAATGGTGAACTCGGCAAGACTCAAACAGGAAACTCACATGGCATCCAGTCAATCTCGATGCAATCATGTGTAAAACCGGTATCGTTTCCGTCGTAAACTCATCCGAGGCGAGAACGATGATTCAAGTGATTGTGGTGAATGACGGCCATGTCAATGATCCCGAGCATTGTCATTGCATTGCATGGAAAACGATGCCAAGCTCCTTACAGGTAGTAGTATAATAAAACATACTGTAAGCAGTAATCGCAGTGGCCCCAGCATCAGCAGCAGCAGCAGTAGTACAGTAGTCGTCCTAAAAGTAGTAGCAGCAGCAGCAGCAGTAGCAGTAGCAGCAACGGTAGCTATAGCAGCAGCAGTAGCCGTAGCCGTATTCGGAGTAGGAGGAGGAGGAGTAGCAGTTGTGGTGGCTGTTGTAGTACGAGTACTAGTACTAGTCAGTAGTACTAGTCAGTCGTACTAGTCAGTAGTACTAGGAGCAGGAGGAGGAGGAGGTGGAGGAGGAGGAGGAGCGGCGGGCGACGGAGCCGGCAGAAGAGCTGCGGTAGCGACATGACAGCGGTACGGTGCTTCTGCAAACCAGCACAGCTGATAGTGAATGCCTTGCCGGGCCATCACGTTTTATGTCGGTACTGTATGTGCAACACTCGTTTGTTTGCAAACTGTGAGTAAGGCTAGTAATGATGATGATCGTAGTGGCGCTTCTTCCTATCAGAGATGTTTGCATCTCGTGGGCCTGTGTGCCAGGAGTGAAGACGGCGTCGAAGGCGAACTGCTCGTCCTTCACCTGGGCCACGGAGCAAAAACGCCGGCCAGGTCGACGTCGCTTGACGAAAAAATGCAGAGTAGGAGTTGTGGTTTGGGGTGTGGGGCTCTGGGGCTCGGAGTTGTATGTCAGGGAAAATTAAAGGCCCAAAGGCACAACACTCAACACGCAAGAACCCCAGGTCTTCGGTCTGGTTCCGTGTTTGGGCTTTGGGGGTTTGGGGGTTTGAGGGCTTGGGGTTTAACGCTTTCGGCTTGGACTTTGTTCTATACCTCTCAAGGAGCCTCGTGGTCAGGCCGCACAAAAAGCCCTAAACGGAGGGCTTGGCGTTTATCGGATGGTGCGCCCCAGCAAACTGCAGCTAAAGCAAAAAATCGGAACCTGTAAGGGAAGGGGTGTTGGGTTTACGGTTTACGGCTTCGGACTAAAAGTAACCCGAATCCCCAAACCTCAAACCTTAGAGGCACAATGAACAACATCACGGCATGTGATCACAGAAACCGGCCCACCTTCACCGTCATCTGGTCCACGGCCTGTGAATAGGGTCTAGCATTCAGGGATAAGGCTTAGGGTTTAGAGTTTGGGCGGGTTTAGGGCTAGGGTTTGACGTTCAGTGGGAACAGGCTCTGCCAAGTAGGGCTTGCTTTTGCCAGCGTCCCAGTGAAGCCCGAGCTAGGTCATCCTAAACTCAAATTTCACAAAGCCGTTGACCAAGAGAGCTGGGGTTTAAGACGAATACAGATTAAAATAGCAATAGTAACAGTAACAGTAGTAGTTAATGAAATTAGCAATAGTAGGGCTTAGGGGTTTGAAGCCAGATCTCGCATCGGAGGGGTGAGTTGAAGCAGCTTAGGACTTAAGTAGAGCGATGTTACTCGCATCCCTAAGGGTTTAGGGTGTCGGGTTTAGGGTTTAGGGAGGCCAGCCCTAGATCCAGGCGTAGACCACGAATCCTGACCGACGTCGCCCCAAATCTGGAGTTTGTAACCCTGAACCAACAGACCTTCTGAAGAGAAACGGCAATATCGGACCCATGGTAGGATCCTCAGCAGACAGATCTTCTAAGGACAGACAACAACTTCGGACTCCCTCTCCAATTTGTAGCTACTGCACATGGGTAGCTCTCTAAATTAGGGTCCTTTTCAGGGTACTAAAACGGGACCCTAAAATAGAGAACTACCCACATGATGTTGGCTCGGACACTCCAATCCTACGCCAGCGCCCTTGTATTTGGGTTCTGAGCATGTCAGTACCTGGAAGCTTCTAACTTTATAACAACTCATATGGTTGCGCCCCAACTACATGTCTTAGAAAAGCCTCTGGAGTGATACCACCAATCCTTCATGCCCCTGAAGCCTACATCCTCCCCTTCCTTCCCGTGAACCGAAAAAGCTTGAACCCTAGCCCGTAGAGTCTTGAGATCGAAGTACTATGCCCTTGCCGTCGCGCCTCACAAATGCTGGTGTCGCCCTGGCCCGTCTCCTGGCGGACTTCACTCTTCGGGACCAAGGAAGTCGTGAAGAACTACCCCAAACTCCCCACACCGCAACAAACAGCTCTAAAGCCTAAACCCCAACCCTCAAACCCCAAACTCCCCACACCGCAAAACGGCCCTAAACCCTAAACTCCGATCCTTCAACCCCAAACTCAAACAGCCCTAAACCCTAAACCCTAAACTCCAACCCCAAAACCCCAAACTCAAACAGCCCTAAACCCTAAACCCCAACCCCAAAACCCGAAACTCCCCACACCGCAAAACAGCGCCGTCCTTTTTGCTCAGGGGCCGGACCCGGCAGAAGACGCGGATGGAGCCTTTCAGGTCCTCCAAGGGGCTGCGGTGCTTTCGGGGTTGGGGTTTTTTAGGGCTTAGGGTTTAGGGTTCAGGGTTTAAGGTTTAGGGTTTAGGGTTCAGGGTTTAGGGTTTAGGGTTTAGGGTTTGGGGTTCCAGGTTTCGGGTTTGACTTTGGATCCGTTGTGCTTTAGGGCTCCATGGTTCGTTGAAGGGTCCAACAGAGAGGCCGTAAAGAAATGATATGAGCTCCGTGCTCACTTTTTGTATGCACCCTATTTTATAAGGGTTTAGGGTTTAGGGTTTAGACCCTATAGTAGGAAGAAGGGCTTCAGCGTTACGGGCTTTAGGTCCAATTTAGGGCTTAGGTTGGAAGGCACAGTGCTTTGGTCTTTGTGTTTCGCAGCTACCCAAGAGCAAACCAGGTAGACCTCTGAGCTACTCGGGAGATGGTAGCCCACCGGAAGCCAGGAGTTGGGGGGTTGTTTGGGTTTAGGGTTTGGGGCTTCGGGGTTTAAGGCCCCTAAACCCTAAACCCTAAACTATAGGGTGTCGGATTCAAGTTTTAGGGTCCCGGGACCCGGGGCCTCCACGGCATTGTGAAGCTTCTTACGCCGCTGGTCGATGGCTACGAGGTCCTCGGCGTGGGCGTTTCGACTGTTCAAGGCGCAGAGCTTGTGCTATTTTGGGTTTAGGGTTTAGGGTTTAGGGGTTCAGGGTTTAGGGTTTAGGGTTTAAGGCTATCTTGTGCTATTTCGGGGTTTCAGAAAATTGGGGTACCATATTTTGGGGTCCTTATGATAGGGATCCTACTATTTAGGGTGCTATATTAGGGTCCCCTATTTTCGGAAACCCCCATTTTTGATTTGGATTTAGGTTTTGGGTCTTGGGCTTTGGGGTTACTGCAGTCGTCTCATGGTTCAGGGACTTCGGGGTCAACGGGTCTGCTAGTTGAGGAAGGGGTTCAGGGCTCACCGGACGGTCATGCGCGGAGGCGGCTGCTGCTGCTGCTCCTGCTCCTGCTCCTTACTACTACTACTACTACTACTACTACTACTACTACTACTATTACCACTACTACTACTACTACTACCACTACTACTACTACTACTACTACTACGACGACGACGACTACAACGATGATCACGAAGCAGCGAACGACTACGAAGAAGTGAACGAGCACAGCCCACCACCAAAGTAGACCCCAAATCTAGAATCTAGACACTCAGGCCACGGCAGATTCGGCGACACCGGCCGCGAGTGCTTCCTGGGGTGCCGCAAACGGCAATACTCCGCCGGACATCTGAAGCCCGTAATGCCCTCAAAACAAGAACCTTGGAGATATCCACTTTGCATCAAGCAGATCCCAAGCCCTGAGCGCAGAGAACTCAGAATAGGTTTGGGGCCAGGTGTGAAGCACCCTGGGCTTCGTCTGCAGTTGTTCTTTGGTTTCGTCCGGCAAAAATTCTGAGCCACTTACCGCAACGACCTGAAACCCTGGAGCAATTGACACTGAGAGCTTGGCGGCAAGGGAACTCAAACAAATGTTGGAAATGACTCAGAGCCCTGCGTCACAAGCCCGAACCCCAAAATCCGAGCTCGTTAGTTTAGGGTTTAGGAGCTCGGAAGACAAACTGTAAACCCTGCACCCTAAACCCTTTAAAAGCCGTAGAGCTCAGTAAGTCTTAAAGCCCGAACCGCACGATGTGAACATCTGAAGGCAAGCCCCTTCAACCACAAAGCCTACCTTCGAGTGAACCGCAGGATGTACCTAAACTCAAAATTCTCCACAGACAAGGCGACAAGGCTGCAATCCCTGGATCCTTATATCCTAATGCCCGACCCTAAAACCTCCAACCCTCAACAGCTAGCCCAACCCCCTGCAACCTCAAGCTCTAAGCTCCCGAACAGTTCGAGTCATTGGGACCGTTGCTTCTGCAGGCTCTGAGAGCTTCTCAGGGGGTCACTGCCTCCCTCTTCCAACATCCTAGGACGTTGAGCTAAAGCTTCAGAATGGTACGTGGTCACGTAGCTCAGGAGACCCAAAGGGCTCGAAAGTCCCCAAAGCCTAAACCCCCAGATTCGTAAACACCAGACCGAAAAAACGCTGACCCCAGCCCTCGACCCCCAAGTAAACCCTAAACCCCAATCCCTAAACTCCAACCCTAAACCCTAAACCCTAAGCCCTAAACCCCAATCCCTAAACCCCAACTCCCCGACCCAAGCCATGCCTTCAAGGAGGTCTGCAGCTTCTCTCGCATCTCTCTGAGGGCATCGATGCTCTTCATGTCCACCTCACGGAGTCGTTGAAGGAGTCGGGCCCGGAAGTATCGAGGAGGCCGGATCCTACAGGTGTTTGGGGATTAAGGATTTTGCGTGCTTCATGCGCTCACTGACTGAGGGTTCAAGGTCCGGGATTTACCGTCTACGGCTTCGGGCTTGTTTGGTTCAGGGTAAAGCTTTGGGTTTGGAGTTTCTGTAACATCAGACTCCTAAAAGTATGGCTGCTCTGCGGGGGTGTTAAGCTCTTAAACATCAAAACGCTGAAACCTAAGCCTAAACCTGCCAATGAGAAGCGGGTTAGATTTGGCGCAGATAGTGCGTATGCTTCTGAGCATTCGCAGCTTAAACCCTGAACGAAATATATTGTAGGTGGACAGTGAGGCCAACGTCTAATCAAGTCAAAAGCTAAAGCCTAAATCCATAAACGCTGACCACCGAGCCCAATCCCCAAAGCCTAAGCCTGAAAGAGAGGGTCTGGTCTGGGGCCATACATGCGGTTAGTTTGGACGTGTTTGCAGAGAAATACATATATGGTTAAGGGTCGCTTGTAAGCTCTACTACAAGGGCTCGGAAACTCCTAGGAACCAGGTGTAACACATCAAGAGAGCACACGACTCGACACAAAAGCAAAAGTTTTGGAAATCTGAAAATAAAGCACCGTCAGCAGAAGTGGAAGCAATCAACTTAACATTTCGTCGCGCCTGCTGCGACTCTGCCAGCACCTCATTGACGCGCTTCAGCAGCTTCTCCTCCAGCAGGTGGAGTCTGAGGGTTCGGATTCAGGGCTCTAGCTACAGGCAGTCATGAGTCTCGGTTGGGGAATCTTCCTGATATGCGATTCCAGACCGAGCTTTCCAGGCGGGTCAAGTGAGGGATTTCTGGCCCCAAAGCCTCAACTCGCAAACGCCTTAAACCCTAGGCTATTGCTGCCGGTTGTTCGGCTTTCGAGCCGATCCCTATTCGGGGATTGAGGGCGCTAAGCCGCCGAACCCTAAAGCTATGAACAACAGGCCGCTCTGAAAACAGTTGGGACATGAAGGACTCGGCACAGTGGCTCGAGGAACCCCCTCTTCGGACACCTCAGCGCCGAAATCACAAGCCTAAGGGCCTAAGATTGGAGCTTGAAATCGCTGCGGAGACCCAGGCGGTTCGTTTTGCAGAGGAACCAGCCTAGCTCGTAAGTCAACAGGCCCTGAAGCCTAAACCTAAATCCTAAAACCCCCAATCCGAAACCCTCAACCGTTGTTGAAGTTTGTGAAGGACTTAGAGGAGGCGTAGAACGCCAGACCAACGTGCCCAAGAAAGTTTCAAACAGTTCGTCCTTTCAGGGTTCAGGGCTTAGAACATATACTCGTGATATCAAAGCTGGTGCCCTGTGAAAGCCAACTGAGGCTGGGATCCTACTCTTTGGTGTTAAGTGAAGCCTGTCAGAAACACCACCTCGCTTCCAAAAAAGAGATGGCTGGCGGACTCCTTCTCCTCCTCGCGCCTCAGCAGCTCCTCAGCCTGCCACCGAGGTTTCTTCACGGCCAGTGACAAGGGTTCAGCCTAGGCTTCATCGTCACCACCATCACCGGATCACCATCACCACCACGGCCGTCATTATCCCCGGAAGCCTCCCAACGGCAAAGGATGTCATCCTCATTGTCGTCGTGTCGATGTACAGCTCCCTAGAAACCCGGAGCCCCAAACGCAAAAGCGCGACTCACGGAAAGCAGCAGAGTTCGAAGCCTTTGGGCCTGGGTCCAATATCTTCCGGATTCAAGCTGGAAGCAGTTTGAAAGCGCTAGTTAGGGCTCAGGCGTCTCATGCCCTCGAAACCTGGGCAAACAGCCTGAAATCCGAAACCGAAACTGCGGTCTTGTCCTTGATGGAAAAGATGGTGGATCAGAACACGGCTGAGGGTTTAGAGTTTGGGACTTTGCTTATGCCGTTCTGGGGTTCTCAGACACAAAAGGCCATCTAAACCGAAGCCTTTCTCCCCGGACCCGAAAACCTAAAACTCCACACCCAGCCTTGGCATACTCTCCAGCATCGAGGTTGGCTTTCTTGCCGGCAGCTATCGCAGCCTCGGGCACGGAGCGAGACAGGTTCTGAACATACTGAAAGCATTGCAGGAGTCAGTCATACAGGGTTTGCAGTAGGAGTAGAATGAGGAGGAGGAGGAGGAGGGAGGAGGAGGGAGAGGGGGAGGAGGAGGACTCCCACTTTGCAGTCAAGATCCAAACCCCTGAGTCGGCCCTCAGCTCGAATCATAGAGTTAGAGCTGTCTTTCAGGAGTTTACGGACTAGGGTCTCATGTTGTAAGAAACCGGACAGCACCAGCAAAGGAAAGAGACACAAAGATAAAACGACGATGCTGATGATGATTGTGATAGCAACGAGAATTCATTAAATCTAGATTCTAGCTGCCGCTTGTTGCTAGCATCAGCGGTCGCCGGGCAGAAGCAGCTGTGGCAGCTTACTTCAAGTTCAATGAGAACAGCTGAGGAAGCTGCTATCAAGCCAGCTTTGGTCACCTGCTGGCAAGCCTGGCCAGTCGCATCCGAGTTCGAGCCTTAAGGACCGGGTTTCTTAAGAGATTGGGGTTAGGCTTGGGGACTTAGCCCGCGTCTCTGTGGCAGTTGGACTCAGACGTGATTCAGAAGCTTGGCGCCCTGAGATGCAAGTCAAACGGCGCACATCAAGCTTGACAGCTTAGGGCTTAGGGCCCAGCAACACCCTGAACCCTGCACGATACTCACCCCAAGCCCGAACCCGAAGCATGAAGCAGCTTGGGAACTAAAAGGAGTCAGCATAAATAGCCGATGAAGGACAGTTGCAAGCGATGTGCTCAACCATGACACACAACACAAGCATAGTCCTTCTGAAGATCTTGATGATGATGATGATGCTGAGGAGGAGGATGATGAGGATGATGATGAGGATGATGAGGATGATGAGGATGATGATGATCATGATCATCATCATGTTACGTTCTGTTCTAGACGCTGCTAGTGTCACAATGACCGTCGAAGTCAAACGTTGCGAAACTTCAGCACTCACAACACTGGACGCTTGAGTCAGATACCCCCCCACACGCTCAAACTCTGAAGAGGCCCTGACGGGCCCTGACGTCTGAAACCTCCTAGCTGCAACCTCGATTTGAAACCGCACAAGCCTTAGGGGCCTCAATGCGACCGACGACCTCGTGTAACACCCTTCTGCACGGCAAAAACATGCAACCCTCCAAGCCTTACGAACCCACCTCGAACCTCCATAGAACCTTCAAGGAGCCCTTGCACCAAGGACCTAACGATACCTAACGTAGGGGCATGAATGATTAGAACCGGGTCTTGGGGCATATTATACTATACTTATCATAAGGAGCCCCCAAAAATAGTCCAGGTAATCATTCTGGCCCAAAACCCTAAACCAAAAAACCCTGAACCCCAAAACCCTAAAGCCCTAAACCCTAAACCCTATAATTCCCCGCGTCCATGCCCTCAGAGCTTACAGAGTAACCTGTCACCCCAGCAACTCACCTCTGCCAACTGCTCTCGAGCTAGGAGCTTGGGTTCTTCCACCCGCAAGACTTCCTGGCAGAAGGATGGGGCTTTAGGGTTTATAGGGTGTAGGCAGCAGGGGGGGTGCAGGGATTACTGTAGGGGCCTTAATAATTATATTTAGTATTTTTTGTTCCCGTTTATAGTATAATTATTATAAGGAAGCCCCAAAATAGTATAGGTAATTATTAAGGCCCTTATATTAGGGTGCTAGGGTGTTAGGGTTGGGGATTCTTGGGGAGGGGTTCAAGGCTCGGGGTAAAGATTCGATGTCTTGCGGTTTCGGATTGCGGAGGACGGGATCCCAAAAAGGTGATGAGGGGAGGGAAAGCGAGGGTTGTGAATTTTTCGGGTTCAAGACGGGTGACAGCTTAGGGCTCAGAAGAGTTTCAGACTCAGAATTCTGGGATTTTCAGCTCTGAGACTTCTCGGGATGGCATGTAGGACGTGGAGTTTGGGATTTGGGAGTTGGGGTTGCAGGCTTGAGCTGTGAATGTTAGGGGGTGGCATTTCAAGCCAAGGGTTGAGGCTTAGGGTGCTTAACCGGTAAGATATGATGAGATGATGGATGTGCACCGGTTCAAAATGAAGCAAACGAAGGGCCGTAGATGTCATCTTCTTACGAGTCCTGTCACAGGTGTCATGAAGACTCGTGACCGTCCGGAGAAGAAGGAGACGTTGCAGATTTTTTACCGGCTGGAGACTCGGGGGTCGAAGCAGGCGATCATAGCCAGAGGCTACAACTCATCACGGATACGGATCTCAGAACCCCTCTATCTAGAAGGTGTGCCCATCGGGGTGCAGCTACACGTCTACTGGGGCACTGAAACGAAGTTGTGGGTTCCTATACTACCTGTAATGCCTGACAACATGCTAGCAAGTCCAAGTCCGAGACACTAAGCCTTCCTCCAAAGCAGTGATCTGTACCAACTACGTCGGGAAGGCTCCCGGCTTGCAGGATGCGCGAGATTTGGTAACGGTGAATGAGAAGCATAGGGAATATATATGTTTAGATAAGCATGTATATACATACATATTATATATATATATATGTGTATATACATATATATATATATACATGTATGACATACACAATATATGTATATGTATAAATAGATAGGTACATATATATATATATGATACATACATCTGCCTGTCTACAGACTGGTAGATGGGTAGATAGGTAGACAGATAGATAGATAGACAGATAAGCAGGCAGGCAGACAGATAGATAGACAGGCAGACAGACAGATAGATAGACGACAAACCCTTGTTACAGACCCATTATCCCCTCCTCCTCCTCCAACAAAACGACCCCGTTCAGTCATCTTACCTGCATACCTCTTCCTCACGTTTCAGGTGCAGGTTCGAGGGCTCAGTCTTGGGATGCGGGGCCCACTTCCGACTTTTGAGCAAAAGCTCGAACTTCAGCGACTGAGAGCATCGAGATAGCTTAATGGACTCTGCAACTCGAAACTGAAAATACTGAAATGAATAAACCCTACAGCGCAGCAAAGCCATAAGCCCTTACCACCCAAAGCCCTAAATCCTCAAACACAGAAAACCACGAGCTGTTACAACCGAATGCCAGCAGACCTCAGCAGCCTGAATAAGGGCGGCATCGATGTTCGCCTCCTGTGATTCAAGGACTTTCGGCGATCACGCTTCGAACTTCGGGGTCCTAAGCTCTACCATGGAATGACAGGATCTTTATGGAACACAGGTGCCACGTACTGCAGCCGGGCTCAGGCTGTCACCCTCCCTCACGCACTGCGTCACTCGCGAGTAAGCTGTGGTTCACTACGGTAGCTCTCATGCAACGCATACTCGGAACAAATCCTGCACGATGCAACGCCGCATGTATGCTAAGTGCGCATAAGTTAGAGCACGGAATGTGCAGCACGATGCAATTGCAGACATCATCCATATCATCATCATCATCACCATCATCATCATCATCGTCATCACCATTATCATCATCATTATCATCATCATCATCATTATCATCATCATCTAAGCGGCATCAGTGATGCTGAGCGAACTTATCTGGGACCCCAAGCCCTGAACCTGAGAGCCTACACGCACAAACCATGAACACCGAAAACCCTAAGCCCTCAAGTCCTGAGCTCTGAACCCTCAAAGCCCCAACCTGAATCCCGAACCCTCAAACCCGCAAGCCCTGAACCCAACATCATCGGCCCCTGATCCGCCTTGGCCTGCTGAATGGCGAACTTCAAGCCACTGACCTGGCGGCTTGACATTGGCACTAAGGGTGCCGTCCTATGTTTGGGACCCAAACGGGAACATAATTTAGAGAACTACCCATATAGGGTCTTGGTTTTCGGGCTTACAGTAGGGCTTCAAGGGCTTCAGGCTGCGGTGTACCGGGCTGGAAGGTTTTGGGGCGGTTTTGGGCTTACAGGTCTGGGACGTTCGGGCTTGCATACCAGGTGTAGGCTTGAGGGTTTCAGCTCTAGCGTTTTGGGAGAACGAGCTTTCGTGTTCAGATTGGAGGTCCGGGCCTGAAGAGTTTAGGGTTTAGGGTTTAGGGTTTAGGGTTTAGGGTTTAGGGTTTAGGGTTTAGGGTTTAGGGTTTAGGGTTTAGGGTTTAGGGTGTAAGGTGTGGGGCTTCGGTGGTTCAAGCTTCTGTGGTTGGGGATTGCGGTTGAGGGCGGAAGCGTTGAAGGTTGAGTGTTTGGGTTTCGGGCTCGGGGCTCAAGGATTTTGAAAGGTCTTGAAGTAACAGTGCCAACTGGTCAGGTGATGACGAACTGGGGCCCTTCCAACAAGTTCCACAAGTTAGCCATGAACTCTGGTACTCTAAAACCTTCTTGGCCATCCTGCCAAAACCCTTGCGAACGAAATGGGCGCCAGAAACCTACCCTGCATCCTAGACGCGAAACCCTCCGAAATCAAGCACGGCCGAGATGTAAGCGAGGGCCGGATCGACGTTGCGCTCCGAAGTCGCAGTCTTCAGCGCCGCCTCTGAAATTGCAGCAGGAAGCTGCACATAAAGGTGGATCTAGAGGCCTTCATAATTAGAATAGGGTGTCGGGGGTTCCTTTTTCTATTTACAGCATCATAGACCCCCAAACCCTATGCTAATTATTAAGGCCCCTAGGGTAGCGCTGGTTATCTAGGGGTTCTAAGGTGTCGGGCTCAAGGGTCCTAGGTCTAATTTGGGGGATCAGGGGACTTGCGGATTCCGGCTGGCAGTGAGCCTTGCTTCTACGTCTACTGACTGCGCGACCCTGAACCCTTAACCTGCAAACCTTAAACCCTCCAAGTAAGGCACGCAAGCTCCTACGAAAAGACTTGATCAAAGACTGAAGTAAAGACCTTTTGTAAGTCTTGGAAGTCATGCCTCTTTATTTCGTACTAGCCAAATTGGCCTCAACCAGAACAAACTTTGTTGATCTCGGCTTCGGCATTTGCGAATATTTAGTCTCAGCGGTGATTCCTCCTTCAGCCGGTTGCTCCACCACCCGCGTGTGCAGCTGCAACCGCCACGGCTCATGTCTCTCCGCTTTTGCTCGGGCTTCGGCGTGTTGCCCTCCTGCTCCAGAGTTACCCATCAGGCTTTTCCCCTGTTCGAATTCTTGAGGCCCCGATAGTAGATGTATCCACTTGCCCCGCCCCCGTCAGTCTGCAGCCGACTGAAACCATTGAAATTTACAAACACTGCAACAACCCGAGTACACCCTACTTTCTATGGAAGCCCGCGAAACGTCAACAGACTCCGAAACGCAGTTGCTTCTTTCTCTCACAGAGACCGCAGAAGCCCGTAAGCATGTCAAAATGCAACTTCCACTATTAAGCCCATCACACCATAAACATACAAGCCGCAAAAAACCTAGGGCCCAGCAGCCCAAAAACAGCACCCTATGGAAGCCAAACACATAAGAAGCACTAAGTCTTAATCCACGAACTCATCCATACCCAAGGCGCTCACGAAAGCCCGTAAATTGAAACCCATCGAATCCTGGAGTTCTACACATCGGCACCTCAACCTTTTCCTTGGATTCGGCAGCAGCAATCAAGTCCTGGTCAGAGCGGTACGTCTCTTCTTCCCCCCATTCGGGTAGTTAACGGTACCTACTTGAAGGGCTTGATATATTCAAACCACCTTCTTTCGCATATTTTACTGTAGCAATAAGGGCCTGCAGTGATAATCACACGGGTTGCACTAAGGGTCCATGCGATCTTACAATTGATCGCCAGCCCTAAACCCTAAGCCCCCAAAACTCGAGTTCCCGTTTTTACGCTCGCGAGGACAGCTGCCAACTACGGCCTGAACCCTTCAGCCGAGTCCGATGTAAAGCTTGAAACCCCAAAGGTTCCGAGATCCCCACCGGATTCTAAGCCCAAACGTCTCTGAACCCAAAGCTCCGTCCCTAAACCCTGAGACTAAAACGCCCTCGGTCCCGCAGAACTAAGAACGACAAAACACGTTGTGCAGAGTTCTTGAAGCCCTATATACGCTCTAGCGACCCCACCTCAAACTCACAGAAGCCCAAACTCGAAATCCCCAAACCCACTCAAGCCGGCCCTTCCTTCGCACTGAAGAGGTAGCCACCAAATCACCAAACCCGAAGTCCTAAATCCAAACATAAAACCCAGAAGCCCCACTTTAAAGAGACTTCGCTGCGACAGTTAGCCTCAACCCAGAACAATCTGTTTGCTGCCACAAACCCTAAACCCTAAGCCCTAGAATCTGCGGGCGCCTCCACGGCTTTCAGCTCCGTGGCGCTCAGCCCCGCGGCTTTGGCATCTTCCAAGGCTGCCTTCCACGGGCTGTATGACTCGAACTATACAGTTTCTGCAAGGGCTGCTGTTCTTGCAAGGGTTCTATGGGGGGCTTTACTATTATATATCGTTGCTCTCTGCGTCGATACCGGTTACGAGATGGGTTACCATAAGATGTACTATAAAGGGTTCCGTCGGGGCTACCATAATGGATACCGTAAGGATCCCACAAGGCCGTTGCGGCTCTTGCGGGTTGCTTTTGTGTTAGGATTTCCACTGTGCTGGGGGGTTCCGAGTTTTAGGACATTTTGGGGCTACAGGCTTTATAATCAGGCCTTTGGGTGTTTGGTGCTTTGGGGGTTGGGGGCTTCATGCTACAAAAATCTGCAGGATCCGGACAGAAAACCGGCTGTGGTTTGACGTCTTAGGGCGGCCCGAATCCCCTCCCCCTCATATGAAACTTCGGGAATCTTGATGCAGTGCTCTGGAGCTCTACAAGTCTAAGGGAAACGTGATTACGTTGAAAACTTAACCCTTACCCGAATGTCTGAACTTACGACCACGCCGCGCAAAGCCTCGCAGCCCAACCAGTAGGATCCCACACATCCTCCGGTCCGTCCTGAAGTATAGCCTAAGCCCGAAGTCCATGCCCCAGACTACGGGGGCATGGACTCTCGTCGAGTACGAGGTGCCTTGAGCACGTCGACGTTGCCGGACTCCTACGGCGGACGAGGTGGTCATCGGACCGGAACGTCATGTTAAATGAGAGAACGGCCTCCTTGAACCCTTCCGTTTTAAAACCTTATGAGACCCTTAGCCGCCTTAGCCTATAAATAAACTTACAAGCACAGTGCGCAGCGACCGAAGCTTCTGTCGCTGTGCCGCAGTCCTTGGCAGCCTGAAGCTTCTTCCGACCCTCCTGCTTGCGCTGCTCTGCAGCAAGCACCTGCGGCCGGCTGCGGGCTGACAAAGGGTTTAGGGCTTCGGGTTTAGGGGTTTCTGGGTCTAGGGCTTTGTGTTTGGGGTTTGGATCGCGACTGTAGAGCTCTTACTCGGGTGCCGTGGATAGAGGGTCTGGGCTGTTCACTTTTCGGCGTTGTGTTTTTTGGATGTAGGGGTCAAGGACTGCATGTAGGACTGTAGGGTCTTGGTAGTTTGACAGTTTTGGGGCTAAGGGCAAGGTTTTCGGGTCAGGGTTACAACATCAGTGCCTTTAGGGCTGCACGGCAATTTGGCAACATGCGCAAACCCTAAACCCCACCCAAACCCTAAACCCTAAACCCTGAACTCTAAACCCTAAACCCTAAACCCTGAATCAGGGTTTAGGGTTCAGGGTTCAGGGTTTAGGGTTTAGGGTTCAGGGTTCGGGGTTTAGGGTTTAGGTTTCAGGGTTCACAGTTCAAGGGTTCAGGGTTCAGGGTTCAGGGTTTAGGGTTTAGGGTTTAGGGCGTAGGGTAGGCCAGGAAGGGAGGGGTTTCTTTCAGGGTCTAGGGCTTGGAGTGGAGCCTGGGACGAAAGCCACCAACCCCGGAGAAGGAAACAAACCCAAAGCCTAAACTCCCAAACCTATGAACCTATGAGTTACTCAAAAATCCAAATGCAAAAACTTGAACTGTATGACAGAGCTGCGTTGAACAGAACACCCCCCATAAGTACCCAACAGCAGGATTCCAGGAGTATTCCTTGTCAAGGACGGGGATTTGTTAACCACGGGTGATACATCAAACCCCGAACTTCTGGACACCCAAAACAACGTGAAACCAAGCCCCAAGATACAAAAACCCATGAACCTGAACCCTAAAACACGAGAGTGCTAAACTGGCCGCAACCCGGCAAAAAAGTCTAGAGGAAGCCTCAGCCATAAGTCGTGTAAAGCCGCATGAAAACCTGCCTTATACAGTCTCTGAACCTGAACCCTACAAAACCATATAAAGCAAACACAACAACAAAAGCATTAAACCCTGTAAGGCCATTAAACCCTGTAACGCCCTTCACCCTAAACCCTAAACCCTAACTTAATTGCACTACCACCCTTTGAGGCCTTGCTTGCAGCTTCAATCTCCGCTCCGGAGACCTGCGAAGAGGCTTCGTCTCACTGAACAACCTTTAGTGAATCTTACCATAAGGGCAGCTTGCCTTGTTGGTTTTACGCATTTGGGTATGTGAGCTTCTGGGTTTGAGAGCTTAGGCTTAGGCTTGCTATGATCGCTATCTGAAGGCTTTGGGCTCCGGGTTTGAGACTTCAGAGAAGAAAGGGTTTGTGGTTTTGAGGCTCAGCATGTGGTGCTGATGATGACGACGTGACGACGGTGGCGATGACAATGGTGACAGGTACAGTGGTCTGGCCAATGAGGCGGTCCAGTAGTCAGGCCGGGATAGGCCGGGTAGCAAGGCCCTAACCCTGAACCTTGCATGTTAAAACCCTAACCCCGAACGATCAACACTAAACTGTAAAAGCCCGAGACTCAACGCTAAGCCTAAACTCTTAAGCCTTGAACCTCGAGAGTCCAAACGCAGGTCCTTTTGCACCGCGCCTCGACGCTGCGAGCCTTCTCCAGCGCCGCCTCCAACCTCCGGTGCTCAAAACTGTTGAGGAGGCTGGTCATGTGGGGGTTTCCGGAAAAAAGGTGGGCCCTAATATAGAACCCTTAATTAATAGTAGGATCCTTATTATACGGACCCCAAAATAAGGCACCCCGAATGCTCGGAAGCTCCCATGTTGGTATATGTATGTGTAGGCGTGGATGTAGATGCACATGTAGGTGTAGAAGTGGATGTAAATACATAAACTTGCATTTGTATATGTAGACATAGATGTATTAGAAGTACATGTACATCCAGGTGCAGATGCATCTGTACGTGCTGTACATGCATATGTGTGTGTGCGCTTGCTAACGTTCTTGGCTGTTAGTTTTTGTTTTGTTTTGTCTATTCTTCTTTACTTGCTGTATCGAAATCTAAGTTCGGTGCATAGATGGAACAACGGTTTATACGTTGTGTGCTCAATGACATGCATGCATGCCTGCCTACCTGCCTGCCTGCCGCCCTGCCTCTCTCCCTCCACCCCTCCCCCGCCCCCCTCCCTCCCTACTTACCTACCTCCCTACCGAACCAACATACATGCACACTTACACACATCTCACCTACACGCATACACACATACACACGTACACGCCTACA
>CAJNDV010031863.1:16060-47675 GCA_905221635.1 Symbiodinium sp. CCMP2456 | reverse complement strand
CAGACAGACAGACAGACAGACATGGCGAATGTCTGATCCTTCCAGGGATGTGAAAAGATTCAAGAAGACTTTTCCGGATCCTGCCACAAGTGTAACAATGTCTTCTGAAGTTCAATACGGTTCCATACAATTGAATAAGACTCAATGCGATTTCTCCATAGCAAGCAGCTGTACTCATATCCTGAAACCGAAACTCTGACTATCTGACAGACACAACAGGACATCGAGCACGCCTCTTCACGTCTCCGGCAGTCGAGGCGTCTTTCAACTCCACCGAGGCCTTCTCCTTGGCCTCAGGGCGACTTCTTTTGCGGTTTTAGGGTTACTATAATATACCATACTAAACTATAGTTACGATACGATCTTACAACTGCATTGTACTTGCTGTAGGGTTCACTTTTGGAAGCTATGGTAAGGTATAACGCCCAAATCCTCAACTTCTCTTTGGCGCCTTCTTCATCTCGGCGGCTTTCGCAAGCTCCTCGTCACTGGGACCAGCGGGCTGCACGACCTGCGGAGACATGCAAGGGCACCTCCTGGTTTAAGATTTACGGCTCAGGGTTCAAGTTTGTAGGTTTCTGGTTTAGAGGAGGCCTGCACTGCTTTAGAGATGTATCTGCAGATTCCACTTCGAGGATTCTACATGCCTTTGGCGTCGACCGGCAGATCTCTACAACTGCATTCGCTTGTCGTCGTCGCTAGATGTTTTTGCGCAGTTTCCTATGCAGGTAGGCACATGCACACGGCCCCGTACCAATCCAAGTGCGCGAAAGCTGTGACACCATAGCACCATCTGTTTATGCAGCGCAAGTCGATCTCCAAGGCGACTCACACATACAGTTTGACTGACCAGGGTTACAGGTTGTAACGAGTGCACAGGTAACGATACAAGAGGATCGCAAGATGTGAATGGAAAGCAACCGGAGCACGCGAATCGCACCACAACCTCGTCGAAGTCCGAAGCTGTATGTGTTTGTGTGTATAAACATACACACGCGTTTATGTGCATTTTCATGTGTATAAACATATCAATGTGTGTATATCTATCTATCTATCTATCTATCTTTCTATCTTTCTATCTATCTATCTATCTATCTATCTATCTATCTATCTCTCTCTCTCTCTCTGTATGTATGCTGCATTTACAAACTATCATTAACCCATAAGACGACCCTTCTTAGTCGAGGCCGTCGGTCGCAGAAACTGAGAATCGCTTATCCGTGCTGGAACGAATCGATTCTGCGGCTTACGGTTTAGGGTTTGGGGTGCTTGAAGTCTACTGTGCTGCTGTTGGCTTTGGGGGATATGGCGTGGGCCTGCAGGGGCTGTAGGGTTGTGGAGTTTCGGCAGGGCCGGTGGTGTTGGTAAGGCCTGTAGTTTAGTAGTTTAGGACTGTTAGGGTGTAGGGTAAAACGATTCGCGGTTTAAGGTTCAAGAGTTCGGAGTCTTGGGAAACGTTAACTACGCCTGCATGGTTCCGGCAACCCGCCCCCACGCACCTCTTCCTTCTTCTCCGACGGCTCCTGTGGCCCATCACGTCTAGCCAGGCATCCCCATCAGATACCGAAACGAAAGTGAAACCCCAGAGTCAAAAGCTCCGAATCCGCGTACTTCGACTGCACTTGCATTTGGAATTGCAAAACCCTGGCATTCCAACCAGCCAGGCCCCTGCCCTACATCCGAGGATGCCGGCCCCGAACTTTTTGTGGGCTTCCTTCTCAACTGGGGCTTCTTCATGGAGGGCCGCACGATGGCGGGTTCTTCCCTAAACTCTAAACCCTAAACCCTTTAGGGTTTAGGGTTTAGGGTTTAAGGGTTTATGGTTTAAGGTTCAGGGCATTGGGCGTAGGCGACTAATCGTCCTCTGGGTGCTCCACATGCATCACATGGGGAAATCCTACACAGCGCCAAGACCACAGCTAGTGCCCCCAGCGCCCATACTGTCACCATAGCCATTGTTGCCCTTGGCATTGCTTCATGTGCTCTGTCTTGAGAAGTTGTGGTTGCCATTGCTTCAGCTGCCGTTGCTACATCTACTGCTTGCTGCTGCTACTGCTATCACCACCACCACCAACCCTCCAACTCAAAATTAGGGCTGCGGGTGCTCGGTAGGATCTCGGCCCTGCTTGGAAGTTGAAGTCTTGAGGATTTGTATTGTAGCTCGGAATGCCAAAATGAGCCACTCTTGCACAAACATGTGCAAAAGCTTGCCTGGACGGTGATTGGCGTGTCGATGTCAGCAGCCACGGCCTAGCGAACACAAGGATTACTGGTTTAGGCTTTCGGGGTTTGCGGAGTTGAGGCTTGGGGGTTTTAGTGCGTTTTAGGGTTTAGGGCTTGGGGTTTATCCCAGACTAGGGACAACCCTAACACCCTCAAATCCTAACATCCTCAATGACAGAACCCTGAATCCCGAAACCCAAAACCAGTAGAACCCTAGGAAATCTGAAGCCACCTCAGCCTTCGTCCTAAGCTCTTCGCACACCCTGCGAGACCCTTGCAGCAGACCCTACGAAACCTTTAAATCCTAGATCCGTATGAGAACCCTAACAGCCCTTGATGTCCCTAGACTCTAGACCCTACACCCCAAGCCCTTAGAGGAACCTTGAGACCTTCTGGTAGCCCTCGGCCCCCCGACCTCCATCATGCCCCTCTCGCCCAGTCCGGTGTCTGCCTTGGCCTGGCAAGCCAATCGAGCAGAATGCTGGCGATGCACGCTGTTTAAGGGTTTAGGGTAGGGTTTAGGGTTTAGGGGTTAGGGTTATACGCTCACGGGCCGAAAAGCCATTTATTCTATGTGTGCACGTATAGGTATACATGTTTGCACGTATAGGTACACAGACACATCTTTTAAAAAAAACATGTAAATATCTAGAGAGAGAGAGAGAAAGAGAGGGAGGGAGGGCATATGCATATCATGATCTATATATCTGTATGTCTTTATAATATATCTATATCTGTATATCTATCTATCTATATATATATATATAGATAGATAGATAGATGTATATCTATATATATATATACATACATATATACATATATACATACAATATATATATATATACTATACACACATACTACATATATGACTATCTAATTACCTATATCTCTTACCGTTTATCTAAACACATATCATCAGATTCTATCTATCTATCGATCTATCTACATATTTATGTGTAGACACTAAGACCGGATGATTGAGTACCTGATGTTGAAAGCTGCAGAGAAACCTGATGCGGGTTTCGGAGTTTGCCGAAGGCGCCTTCTTCTTCTTTGTCGTGGTCTTCTCGCCCTTGGCCGCATCGCCGTCCTGCCAGAATGATTGGGCATCCACGTTAGCATTCTACACACTTACATTGGCAGCAACAGCAAGCCTTTGAATACGGGCATGGGGACTATTGCTCAAGGAAACACAGGAAATGCGAACACTAGAACGTACTAACCTCAAACGTTTAGAAGCAAACCTCATGTGCTTATCGTCGTCATCTTCAGCATCATCATCGCCCTTGTCGTCACCGTCACGACCATAGTAGCCAACATGAACACCAGCATCACTGCTTCAGCCTCGTTTTTATGATAACACTCGTGTCCATCGACGTCTTAATCAGCAGCGTCAAAAGTATCATCGTCACCATCACCATCATCATCATCATCACCATCATCATCATCATCATATGCTGCATCATCATCAGCACCCATCGTCTGCACCAGCATCGACCCTCTTCTGCAGCCACCATCCCTAAGAACCCCAAAACGAACCCTAAACTTCAATCCCAAACCAGAAAGACCTCAAAGCCCAAAACGCCCAAACAAAAAGAAGGAAACCGGTCAGCCATGGCCTTCTTCTTCGTCTTCTTCGCCGCCTCGGCAAGAGCTTTAGAAGGGTTTTTTCCCCTTTCGATGCTACATCCAAGGATTTTTGGACTCAGGGTTTTAAGTTTACGGTGTTTGGATTGGCGGCTTTGGTGTCTTTCGGGATTTACCCGTAGAGTGTAGGGTTTCAGGGCTTCGGAGCCTCTGAAAGGAGCCGCCAGAGTCTCTAAACCTGAACACACCCATTTCAAGCCTAGGGTTTCGGGGCTTTGGGGTTTTAAGGCTTTGGGAAAGGGGTTTTAGGGTTCAAGGTCTTAGGGCTTCGGGTTTAGGAGCTTTGGGGTTTTAAGGTTTTGGGAAAAGTGCTTTAGGATTCCAGGTCCTAGGGCTTGGGGTTTAGGAGCTTCGAACCCTACGAGCGTTAGAGCGTGCTGCGCCTTTCCAGCAAAACAGACGCGTGTCAAAAAAAGGGCCTCGAGCTGACCCAATGCAAGCCCAAGCCTTAAAAAAACAACCCAAACAGATAGAAGGCATGGAACCCTGCAAAAGAAACACCATAAAAACCCAACAAAAACCGTATAAAACCTCATAACCACCCGGATGAAACCCGGGGCTTGTGCTCTCTTTAAAGCCCAAAAAGGCTAAACCCGAAACCCTGAACCCTGAACCCTCAACGCGAAACCCGGCTGGGGGCCCCAAACTCCGTCGCTGGGCGAGGCTTCGTCTCCCTCCTTCGATTTTTTCCGCAGGTCCGGGTAAGACGGTTTAGGGTTTAGGGTTTAGGGTTTAGGGTTTAGGGTTTAGTTTAGGGCATGGGCTTTTTTAGGGCTTGGGCTTTAGGATCTGGGGCTTGAAAGCCTAGGAGTTAACGTCTGGTGGCTTTCAGTGGGTTCCTTGAAAGACCGAGTTCTATAAGGGTCCACCAGGGCTCGAACATATAGGGGCGTGAAATACGAGCCCAAAAAGGCAAGTCAACATAAACTTGTTGTTAAGCAATATCCCTACCAGGGGATTAGTTTCAATACTTCATTTTGGCGCTTTATGGGGGTTTCCGAATATAAGGGACCCTAATATAGTACCCTGAATAGTAGGATCCTTATTATAAGGACCCCAGAATAAGGTACCCTGATTTTCGGAAACTCCCTTATGGCCGAGTAAAGGAGCCTTAATACGTGGAGGGTGCTAGGTTTGCTGGCTCTTGGACAATGCACGACGCACTCCTCGAACAGTGTCGCTGCGGCACTAACCCTAAATTTCCTAAATCCTAGACACTAAACCCTGAACCCGAACCCTGAATCCTAAACCCTCAACCCAATGTTTTTGACGGCGTGGGATGAAGTGCGTGGAATCGAGGGCCTGAGAAGCGAATTGCCCCAACCCCGCCGAGAATCTTTAAGAGTCTGGGGACTCTTATAAATCGTACGTCGAATGTCTTTGTTTTTTTTTTATCTGGGGGTATATTACTATGTTGTGTACTAGGGACTCACAGATAAATGAGTTACTTATAATGAAGAACCCGGAGGAATAGACTTGATAATTGCTTGGGCCCGACTTGGGCCCCTATATTCGGTGCGCAGGGCATACTCCCATGAACCCTGAACCCAAAACCCTAAACCCCTAAAAGCCCTAAGCCCCAAAACCCCAAAAGCCTAAGAGCCCTAAACCCCAAACCCTAAACCGAGACTAGGCCCGGAACCTTGAGCTTGGACCCGGAGCCTCCCTCTCTCCGGCACACTCCCAGTAGCCCTCACCCCAACATCCATGCTCTCTACGACGTAATGTAAGGGCTTTAAGAATTAGAAGCGGGTTTTGGGGGGGGGCTCCCTTTTATGGTTATAGTATCGAATACCCCCAAACCCTATTCTACTTGTTGAGTATATTAGACACTCTGACCCCAAGAGCCCGCAAGCCCTCAGCGTGCATAGCCCTCATCCATTTCCGCGACAACCATGTTCGGGTTCATGTGGGTGGTTATCAAAATCATGGTCCCTTTTTGGGTCCTTATTATAATACGGCACCTACTATTTAGGGTACCCCAAAAAGGGACCATAATTTTGACAACTACCCATGTCACTCCTTCGGCTTCTTCTTCGCAACCTTCTTCTTCGCACCCGGAGTCTGCCACGGCGAGATGTGAGTAGATGGTGCGGTTTTTGTCTGCTCTGTTGGGGTTTCAGACTCTAAGGATTCTAGCTTTGAGGTTTGGGAGTTTCAGAGTTTGTTTGGAGCTCGGGGTGTAGAATTCTGTTCCAGGTCCAAAAATCGGTGGCTCAATGTCTCATCAGAGAGTTGTTTCTTGGAGTTCAGGGAGGTCAGGCAAGTAGGTTACAATTCGGGACGATTCTACGATTGCCGGAGTATAGGGCGTACAGCGGGCTGCCTTCGCCAGAAACTTCTGATTCTGTGACCCATGACAAAATATGCTTGAGGTACCAGAACTACAAATTAGCGTCAGAGCCATGCGGCCTTGTGCTCCGAAACATCTACAAGCGGGAGCCTTGATTAAAGAAGCTAGGCCGAGGGAAACGACTGAAGCAGTCGAGAAGACAAGGACACCAGGACCACTAGGAACCCCGAAGCCCGGGGTTTAGATACGGAAACCCTGAAATCCCCACCGGACAGAAGCCTTTCAAGGAACCCTGTTGCAAGATGTGAACCCTCCCTAACCCCTAACCCCTAACCCCTAAACCCTAAACCCTAAACTCTCAGGGATTTGAGGGCCAAGGCCCCAGCCCTGAAGCCAAGACTCTGAGCCCCCCTTCGTCCCGCTTGGGCTCCGGATCCAGAGCCCGTCGGCCTGATCTGCTTCAGCCGGATATCCTGCAGTTGCCGCGCCTCATCACGGTGCGAGGGGCATCATTGCACTGGCAGCTCTTAGGACTAAGTCGTAGTGAACATCGGAGGCGATAAGGGAGGGGCACTAATTTGGGTGTTGCCGTCCTCGTCGTCGTGGTCGCTAGTGGCCACTGCTTCTGTCATCAGTCCCTACCACTGCTAGTTTCCATTTTGTAAGGCGCTAGCACTCGTTCAACGTTGGGGATAGGAGCTTCCGAATCTGTACAGACATTGGGGGGAGGGGGGGTGCCGGGAGGATTCTGTAATTTCACAACTCTGCAGGCGCGCACCATGAACCCCGAACCCTGACCTAACAGCTGAAAATCCCTCAACCTTCTGCTAGGCCCGTATCATCCGATAAAGCTCTCAATTGCACAAGCCCGCACGAAACCTTGTAAAAGCCCTCAGACTCCTCCTAGAAAACCCTGTGAACCAAGCTGGAAACAGGAGACTGCAAGACCCTATGAAACGCAACTTTCGGCTCCACCGGAAACCCCGGTGAAGCCTTTCTTTTCGAAGGAAGAATACACTCATAGTCATCGTCCCTACAATGCTGTGATAGATCATGTACCCCAAAGCCTATCCACACATGAAGACCCCTACACCTCACCCTACAATACCCTACTAATAAAACGCCATAAAATCCAACACTAACCCTTATAACCCGCTTCTGAAAACTAAAAGCCCGCCATAATATAAGCCCTATTCTAATCACTAAGGTCCCCACAGCAACAAAAACTAGCTACATAAAACAAACCAGACAAAGCCTCTGAAACCCTGTAGTCAATCTTATTCTAGTCGTTAAAAAATGTGAGAAATCAGTTTCCCAATCTTGCCGAGGCCCCGGCTTAAGGCCGAGGCGGGTGACAAAGCACTCTCCTCAAGGAGCCACACACTCCGGGGCAGCAACAAAGAGTGTCTAGAGGTTTGGAGTTTTTGGTGTGGGGTTTTGACATTTCGGGCTAGGTTTTGAAAAGTTCTACAGGTTTCTTGAGGATTGTCTAGGGTTTGGCAAGGCTTCCAGGTTGCATTCGGGAGTTTGAAGGGTTTAGGTCTATGTTGCGCCTGCGCTTAGACCCAACGGGCATGAAATTCGGGTCGAAATTGGCGCTGGGTTTCTGTGGGTTCGGATTCAGGTAATATGCAGACTGTACTGGAGCTTACATGAAAGATTCAGTAGCTATGTTAGCCTTTGAAGGGGCCGGCCATGGGTACGTGCAAACTTCGCTTGGGGACCCCATTCCGAGCCATCGGGTGGTGCTTTTGTGTGTTCATGGGAAATTCATGCTTTCTGTTTCTGACTCGGGGCTATGACTTTAAGTTCTTGTGGTTTGGTTTGTCGGGCCTGCGGGACGTCAGAGGGCTGAGGGTTGAATGTTTTGGTTGGTGATGCTGTGTCTGCTCGGCTTGGGTTTCTTGCAAAGGGGACCCCAATAAAAGGCCATGTTGCCTCGGCTATGAACCACAAGCCCCCAATCCCAAAGCCGGCTGGCCTCACTGTGAGCGGAGGCCATGATGCTAAGTATTGGCACTGGCAGCAGGAGCAGGCGACGGAGCAGAAGACTGCTCACGGCGTGATCGAGCAGAGGAGGTTTGCATGATCTGGCGCACAGGCATTGCAGCAGTCCGAAGAAAGACAGCGGGAGGGCCATCCGCAAACATGGGAAAAAGCAGCTGAAGCCCCCGCTGGAGAGGCTGTGCGAGTTGGGGCTGGGCAAACTCGAGCAAGTACTGCTCTTGTAGCTGCCAACGCAGTTCCGGAGCCCCATAGATCTATCGAGGCAACATCCTTCGGCATATAGTCAGTGGATCACGGTCCAATGAGGCTCGCAGAGAAGCTGAAGAAGCTTCGCAGCTGCAGGTCGAGGCCAATCCGCACCAGCAAGTGCATCCTCCATATGGGTGGTTGTCAAAATTAGGGTCCCTTTTTGGGGTACCCTAACTAATAGGTGCCGTATTATAGTAAACCAGAATTTTGACAACCACCCGTATGGCCAAGGCCCCACTCCAAATGCATTTAGGAGATCCCCGCCCACAATACTCAACAGCACTAGCACTAAGAATTGGTGAGGTCACCTTGGTAATCAGTGTAGCATCGATTTGGGGGTCTGGCGAAAGCAGCACAAGTATCTGCAAGAAACCCTCAACCTTAAGACCTGAATCTAAGCCCCTAACCTTCAACTCTGCATCCTAGACCCTACAGCGACGAGCCTGATTCCGAAACCCTATAGAGCTGAACTCTACTACTACCTGAACCTTGAACTTTGTATGAAAACAACGAGAAGACACTCCAGACCACCGCAAAAACTCAACAAAACCCTTTGCAACCCTATACAACCCTCTAAACCTATAAAACTCTATAGAACCCCATAAAGCTTTACCCTGTAGAACCCTAAAGAACCCACAACGCCAAAAAGCAAGTGCTAAACCCCAAGCCTTCACCCCCTAACCCCCTAAACCCGAAACCCAAACTCCTAAACACTTTCCAACAGAACTCCATGAAACCCTACGAACACCCTACAGCACAGAGCTAAGACTCTACAGAACCCTCTGCTATAGAGAACCCCATGACACCCTAAACCCTAAACGCTAAACCCCTAAACCCCTAAACCCCTAAACCCCTAAACCCCTAAACCCCTATACCCCTAAACCCCTAAACCCTAAACCCCTAAACCGAAGCCTCCCAAAAAAAACAAGTGGAAGCCCTGAGGCCGGCACCGCCGCCTCGGGACTCAGCCCTGGCGCCTGAAAAGGAGTCTTCTGGGGCCCTTGAAGCTTTGGAATAGATGGCGCTCCTTAAGGGGCTCCTTTGAACTGATGGGGGGTTCTAGAAGGATTCTCTAATATATGGTACCATATATGGGGAGCATCGGTTTTTGGAATAGAGCTTATAGTGGAAATCGCTACAACCTCACAAAGCAACAGACCCCAAACCCGAGCAAACTCAATGTTGCCTCCAGAAAGCCTAAGCCCAAAGCCTTTTAAACGCGGTACAAAAGCCCTGAAAGCATTTAAAAGCCTCTGTACAACACTTCATGGTCCTCTCTAACCGCGAAAACCGAAACTAAGAAATATAGGAGCTTTTTTGCCCTGAAGCCCTCTAAAACTGACTTCGTGCAAAAGCCCTCTAAAGACTGATGAAGCCCTGAAGCCCTCTAAACCTGAACGCAAGAGACGATTAAAACCTTTCAAGCAATCCAAAAACGGTCTACAGCCCTCCGCCTAATTAAACCCGGTAACCCCTTAACCCGAAGCCCGAAACTCTGTAACCAGGTGGCCCTATATCAGCCGAAACTCTGCCCCGAAACCCTAAACCCTACGCCCGAACTACCCCTCTGCACCAAACTCTGTAACCCTGCCTCTGTCGAAAGGGACTCGGCACCTCAGTTTGTCCCCGGAACTTCCTTTAGCTGGGCTGAAGGGGTCTAGGCTTTTGGGGTCTTGTGAACACTGGAGTCGAGGGTTTAGCGTTTCAGGGATTTTGAGGTTTGGGCGAGGGCTTGGGTTTAAGGGTCAAAAAGGGCCGGCCAGTGGGGTCTAGTCGGGTAGGGTCTAGAGTTTAGGGTGCCCGAGTCAGCGATTTAGAGCTTCTTGGTCCATGACCAAATAACGCACTCTTCATAGCGGTATGGTCATTCTTACATTAACGTGGCTATCCTCACTTGCTGTTGATGTCCTGATCGCTTGTCTTCAAAGAGGATCCACGGCGATAGAATTGCCACTAAGGTTCGCGCTGATGATGCTGATGATTACCATCAATCAGAACTCCTACTGTTGATAGAACTAAGTGTATCATGACCACCATCAATCGTCTCATTGTTTGCAGTATAAGCAGCATCGCATCTCAGCAGTACTTCCGTAATCTTCCAAACGAAGGCTAAGCGGAGCGTATGAGCCTGTGCGTAACATCAGTTTGCTTGAGCTTGCTGGTTCAGATCAGGTCAAGCTTTTCGGGGCAAGGGATTGGGGTTGGCACAGGGGGGCAGAGAGATAAGAGTAAACCAGCCGGCACAGGGCCAGGAAGTGTTGCTAGCGTAGTCTACAGCAATTGCTCACTGCTCGGAAGGTCCGTAAACTGCAAATGCATGTAGAAAAGTCACTGTATATACACATTGCTGGCACCCTGAACATGAAAACGCTCGATGTACAACAAGATCTCAACATGTTATCTTAAAACGTGCCCGTTTCAGGGCCTGGGGTACAGACTTTGGGGTAAACCGCGGAACGCCAAACCCTGAAACAAAAGCAGCTCAGGAAAAGAAGACCACTGGAGCCCAAACTTGCCCTAAAGCCTAACACCTATGAGTTCGGGGCTAACGGTTTAGGGTTTAAGGCTATACCGTGAGTCATAACCAACGAGACTGAGCTCCATGCAGGAAGTTGTCTCAATATCTGGGCTCGGCAACTTCAGCTTACCTCCCGACTCAGAAAAGCAGGATGCCGGTCGTGAAGCTCTTTGAGGGCTCAGGCTTGGGATGAAAGCATTGGGTTTAGGGTTTAGGGTTTAGGGTTTAGGGTTTAGGGCCCTGAACCCGAAACTATCTAGAAGGTCGAAGTTTCAACTGCTGATGCACTGCAAGCGCTTCTGGGTTTTGCGTTCGTGTTACATTTTCATGTGGTTTGAGGCTTAGGGCTTCGCATTCAAATGTCTAGGGTTGAATCGGGCTACGCCCTAAACCCTTAGCCATTAGCCCTAAACTCGAAACCCCAGCTCCTGAACCCCAAAACAACGAACTGCCGACACCCTTAGCCTGAAATTCTCAAAGACACTGTGAGGTAGGCGTTGTTACTCGAACCCACATAACAAACAACCCCGAAATTTGGACTCACCAATATCCCTCAGGAGCTCAAACAAAACCGACCAAAAAATACCGAATAAAACCCCAACCACCAGTCCCTTCTAAAACCCTTGAAGAGCCCTTTCGAAGACAGAACTGCTAAGAAACCCTCAATACATCCCAATGTGAAGAGCGCCTCCGGAGGCCGGAGTGGTGCCTTCTGGCTCCTCTTCTTCCTCCTCCTGGCTCGCGGCTGCAACAGCGCCGAAGAGTCTCTTTGTTGTGGCTCTTAACCCACCGGTAAACGCGCATCGACCGAAACCAAGGATCCTAAAGACCTTAAAACCCGAAGACCAAGACCCCAAGAGCCAATCAAACCCTGAGACCCTTAGACCCGGAAACCTAAACGTAGCTGGTGCAAACTATATAAAACCCTGACATCGGTCAGCAACAAACCCCGAACCGTGGCTTGACAACCCACGATCTCTGCAAACCCCAAGCCCTAAACTCTGAAACTCCGAAACCCGAAAGAACCTAAACCCCACTCTAAACCCTTGAACCCTAAACCCCCGAAACCTGAACCCTTACATAAGCCGGAAACACCACAGAACCCACTGAAAAAACACGCCCAGCGGCATCGTCATCGAGGCTGAGCTTGTCACGGGCGCCGGCCCTCTTCAGCAGGGTCACCTCAGAAGCCCGACAACATATCTACATCTATATATATAAATACATAATCACTGATGTATATATATATATATATAAGCTATAAGTATATATATATATATCTCTCTCTCTTTATTTATTTATGTGTGGTTTATTTACAAACATATAACCATAGTTGTATGTATACCTAAACGGGCCTTTGTACTTTTTATCTAAAGGTGCATATGCATGTATATATATATATATACCTAGACTTATTCATAAGTGTTCTATGCATGTTATAGATATATAAGAACACGTATGGTGTACATATATATATATATACACAGGTGAAGTATAATTATACATATATGTATTATATACACACATTTATGCATAATAGAGCATAATGTAGTATGACTTAAAGTACTGTCATATAAGATGATATATTGTATTGTATCATACTGCCATGTAACATATCGACTCAGTACACATTTTTCAATAGCATGATATAATATGTCATACAATAAAACCAGATGAAACATAATATAATACAACATGATAAAGTATGGTATGAAACCGTATAATTTGTCTATAGTATAATGTATGAACAAACTGTATTATGTTTTGGGAATAATATAAAATAACGTGTAGTAAAATATTGCATTATGTTATACTATCCTATCTCACCTTATACTTTGCTAAACTATACTAAAAAACATTGTACTATACTATATTATAGTACCCTATACCATAGCATAACATAGTATAGTAGAGTAGAGTAGTAGTGACGTATAATCGAGGGTGGTAGAACAGTATAGTACAGTACCGTATAGTTTTGTACGGCACAGTATAGTATAACATGACATTGTCTGGTATCGTGTTGAAATGAATTCTTCATGCATTGCAAAGTACAGTATAGCAAAAGCATGATATAACATGATATGTAAAAGTATGTTATGTTATGCTGGGTTGTGTCATGTTATACACATGCATGAACATATACATACATACATACATACATACATACATACATACATACATACATACAAATATATACATATATATATATACATATATACATATACATATCTGTATATATACATATACATATAAATGTGCATATGCATTTACATTTACATATAAATATGCATATTCGGAACGACGGGAGTCAATAGGGTTTTAGGTTCCAGGGCTCAAGATCTCGGGATTTGGAGTTTTTGGGTTTCGGGGGTTTGGAGTTTGGAGATGCGCCGGAGCTCCTCGGGTGAGGGGTCTTAGGTTTGCGAACTTCGGGTGCAGAAGCGAACTGCAGGATTTTCTTCATGGGACGAATGCTACATCAGATATGATAGACGTCAAGATATAGCTTTTAAGAAAAAGTAAATCATCTGTAGGAGAGTCCCTCAAGGAACCCAAAACCAGACCAACTCCCGCACAGCCCCTTCAGCCAAACAACACAGGGGCTTGACATAAAGAACTTCTGGCATTTTTGACTTGTTGGGTCTTGTACTACAATAGTGGCATGCTGAAAGGGCGGAGCCCCGGGGAGAGAACCCAACTTGGAAGCATCCCCATTTGATAACCCTGGCCATCTGCCGCAAGGTCGCGAGCTTGTGCTGGTTGAACTGCGTGGCGTAGTTCAGGCACGAATGGTTCTCGTAGTCGAACTGAGTACAAACAGCACCAGGAGGACGCCAAAACCCGTAGAGCCCTGCTTCCCTTGACACTTGGAGGAGCAGCATGGGGCACCGAGTACCATATACGGGGGGCTCTATATTCTAGATTCTCCTAGATCCAAAAGCTGCGGCTCAACTCCTGTTTGTATCCTCGGGGATCAGATGCTGAAGAGTTTTGTGTTGATGTTCAGAAGGCATACGGTGTCGGGTGTAGTGCACCTTATAGTACCCCTATCCCTGAAGCCTAAACCCTGAGAAATTCTGGGCCCAAAGCATTGTTCACGTTGGCCTGAGCCAAAATCAATCTTCTGGTGATGGCCTGGCGCAATAAGTTCTGATGTTTGGGTCGAGGGATTGAAGGATTGCAGCCGGATGGCTGGAGAAGCCATCTCTGATTGTTCAAAATCCTAAATTACCACAAAGTGGCATGTGGCTCTTGTGCCAATTTACTACAAAGTGGCATGTGGCTCTTGTGCCTGCATCAGGCTCAGGTCTTCAAAGAGGCACGCGGTCTTCTATGCTTGCTCGGTCTTTGCACAAACTAAAACGACTCAAGTTGTCCAATCGTGAAGACTCAAACCCTTGAATGGTCGGGACGTTGACGCCTCATCATGAAAACGAAAAAGTAGGCTCGCCCTGAAAGTGGCCACATCACGAGGTAAGACAGAGCTCACCCTGACAGCAGAGCTGAGGTGCTTGACCCCTTGAGCGGTGCGATGACTCCTCAGCCTACACACCGAAACCCCTCCGCGCGCGCCTCGTTTCCGTTTGCCACGGCGAACATGAGTGGGGTGCATCCGTTGTGGTCCCGAGCCTGCCATGCTGTTCTTCAGGGTGTCGTTGGGCTTACGTTTAGGGGGGCTTTCCTCAAGCTGAGGAAAATGGCTCCGGTGCGGTCCCACAACCGCCGACCCCAAATCCCAAGCCAGAACTTAAAACCCAGACCTTCACAACCTTAGCCTTAGCCCTAAACACCGTCCAGCTCAAGAACCCTCAAGCTCGGGCCGGTGGAAGGTTTGAGCTGAAATCAGAACCCTGCAGATTACATTCAAGCGCGCTCAAACCCAAACTATGAGACTAAAACTCACAGATGTCGCTGAGCCCAAGCAACGCAACATGAAACAAACGATACCCGAAGTAAAAGCCCGATAAGAGGGCCAGTGGCATGGAGTCCGGAACTCTAAATCCTAAACCCTGAACCCTCAGCCGTAAACCCGAAGTCTTAGGGATTTAGGCTTCCCGGATTTTGCAGAAATGCCAGCCACGTCGCTTCCCGAGTTCCGGCGTCGGGTCTCCGGAACATCTACCGTCAATCTCTGGTTTAGGCTTCAGGGTTTGAGGGTTCAGGCTTCAGTTCAGGGGCTTAGGATTCAGACTTTAGGGTTCAGGGTTTAGGCTTTAGGGCTTAGGCTTTTAGGGTTTAGGGGCTTAGGGCTTTAGGGGTTTGGGGTAACCCTTCAAGCTCAACTCCAGCTTAAGTTCTAAGCATTCCAGGTTCACTGCGCCGTGCAATGTGGTACTTAAGTTCCCAGCCCCGGGAACGCCCCAGCGTCCGAAGGGTGGGAAAACCGCATAAACCCTAAACCCCAGAAGCTAAAGCCGACTCGAAATTTCAATTCATCCTGTAAGCCGAAACCCAGACCTCTCATACCCCAGACGATGCGTAATCCCTGTTATCCCATCGAAGCCGAGGCTTCCTGCATGGGAACCTGTTCGGGGCCCCACCTCGATGTATGCCTTGGCTGTCAAGAGCATGGAGATGATATCCGCCTGAGGCTTTGCACCGAGGCTGTGCAGAAAATCAGGGAGCTTTTTGGTTTTGGCCCTCGGGGTTTCAGGCTAGCTTGAAGGTTCGGGGATGTCAGGATTCAGTGGTTCACGGGTTTGGGGGCTTCGGAGGCTTCGGAGTTGGGTGGTGATTTTGCGCGACCAAAGCCTCTTGGCTTCGCAACCGCTCTTTGACGGAGATCATAGCGGTGCTCAACGAAGTGGTGTGCTTAGGCACGTAATCCAAAAATTGATCTGACACACCTCGGGCAAAAATGAACCACCAAATGCTTCAACTCCAGGTCCCGATACCAAAATCCCGAAACTTGACTGAAGGAGCCTAGTTTTCCTCAATCTGCCTAAAACACGAAAGCCCCAAACCAAAACCCAAAGGCGGAGTTTCACAACCCTGAAGCCTAACGCAATGGCGTTTGCACTCCAGGCCAGGGTCCTTGAGCTTCTTTGCACTTCAAGTTCCGCATCCGGTCCGAAATAACAGGGCAATGAAAATAGCCTTTTGGTGATGGTCTCTGCTATACAAAAAGTTCTTCTGCTTTGTCCCTGAGGAGCACACAAAGATACCACTGCTATGCCAAGCCTTCAAGCTAAGGTATTGGCCCTACGGCTTCTAGTCAATCTGAACCGCAACCATTGCCAATACCTTCCGAATGCACCGTGGAGGGTTCCGTCGCAAGCGAGGGCCAATGCCTGGCGCTCTTCATCTGTCGGTGTAGTCCTGCCCGAACGAGCACGATGACTGCAACCACACTAGCAGTTACAAGGGAAGAAGAAACTTCGTGCTGCTAGATGTTTAACGGTTGATAGACGGGCGCACGATAATTAAGATAAGGTTTCGGGGTAAGTATGTTTCAATATCGATCTGTAGGGCCCGTTGCGCAGGAACTTTGGCTCCTGTGTCCGTTCAAGGTCCGTGCGGGCAAAGTCTGGGGACTCACATGCCGTTTTGTCCAATTAAGCCTTCAGCTTTTTCGAGGCCACCGTCATCTCTTCAATGTGATTAAGGTTTTAGGCTATAGGTGGTGTAGGGTCAAGGCGCATTTTTACCATATCAATATGTGTTTTTCCATGTCAGCGCAGTTTTTATTGCATGTCGGCGTGCATTTTGGCATGTAGGCGCGTGTATTTGGCATGTCGGCCCGTGTTGTTTCATGTCGGCATGTGTCTCTTTTCCATGTCGGCGCACATGTGTATGCATGTCGGCGCACTTTTTCGGCATGTCGGCGTGCGTTTTTGGCACATCGGCGCGTATTTTGGCCATGTCGGCGCATGATGTTTGCCATGTCGGCAGACATCTAGTTTTTGCATGTCGATGTGGTTTTAAACAAGTCGGCACGTGGCGTCCGGGGTTAATTGAGACTGCAGGACTTTGCCTGCACCTCGACATTCATATTGTCACTGAATCTAGAGCCCCATGAACAATCTAGACCCCAAGCCCTAAACCTCCACTTGGGGTTTCCCATCACGGGATGAACTCCAAGTTTGTAGGTACCCAAGCCCACCCAAACCTAAAGCCCAACATCCAAAACACAATCGTATGCCTTAGCCCCACACCTTAAACCACAAAGGCTGAACCCAAACCGCAAACCTAGACCCCTCCCCAAGCCGAAAAGGCCACCTCCTGGCAGCATGATGCAGGGCCGTCTTGTCAGTGTCGTCCACCTGAGGGCCGACAATGCCATGGGTCCGGGCGCCCCAAAAGCTGACTTGCTTAGAGGGTCCAAAGTAGACAGACGGGTGCCAGACTTAACGTTTGGAGGGGTAGCAGCCCACGCTCTTGATGAAATGTTTCAAAATCCCCACACTGCAAAGCTAACATCCCTCCACCCCATGAAAACCCACACACCCTCACCGCTTGAGATGGACGTGAACCCCAAAGCCCCCAAACCCTCAGCCACTTCGCCCTTTACAAAAGCCCTAGGGTTTAGGTACTTGTCTTTCGGCATTGTTCGGGCCTGCAAAGGACACCCGAACCTGCCGAAGATTACTTGGAAGTCGAAGGGTGGACAATGTGTTTTGTTGTTTCATTTATGCCTTTCTGATCATCAAAATCGAGACAGATGTCCTGGGTGCAAAAAACAGGCTAATGTAGTATTTGATCAGATGTCTTGCAGCAGGGACTTTGCCCCAATACCAATCACTTCAGACACACGCCCAAAATAAAGATAGCACGAAAACTTACAGCCAAGACACAATTTCATGCATAACTTGCCGACAGTGCTCGTCATAACGTGCGTCCATAGCTTGAAGAATCTCCAGGATCAAAGCCTGCGGCCTGATTCCTACGACTATGGACGCAAGTGGGACCGCGCCCTCTTGGAGGGGTGGCTCCAACTTTCCAGCCAGCTTATCCCGGACGCGTTCCGCTGTCGCAAAGAGGACAGGAGAACACCACTTCTCCATCGGAATCGTCGCCTTTGGCGACTTCAAGATGACCGGAATTGCCTCTCATGCCACGCCCCCCATATAAGGCTCCATGATCGACCCGAAGAATTGGGATCCTACAGATCCTTTCTTATGACCCGGCTGCTTGGCTAACATGGGAAAACCCACCGAACCCCCTGAGCCAAAACAGACCTAACCCCTCAACCATTCTAAGTCCTCAACCCTCTACCCTTAAACCGTTCTAGACCTTAGGCCCTAAACCCACGAGCCCCCGAGACCTAGCAGCCGAGAGGCCGCGTTGACCTCGATCTCACGGCCCTTGCTCAAGAGGTAGTCCACAACCTGCAGCCCAGGTTTGGTGGTGCCGGGCTTAGGGTTTGGGAGGAATACTCCCCCGACCGGATACCTCGAAGCCTCAGCAAATAAACACCCCTTGCTTGTTGCAACATTAATTGGGATAACATTGAGCAAAACCACAAAGCTAGACACTTGAGCACCTATAGCTGGTCGTCTCAAGAACCTTAGCAGGTCCGTCTTCAGCCCGAAAGAAAGACGAGTGTCCTGGAGTAGATGGATGACTGGAGCTACTTCAGGTCAAGTTTAGGTTGAAGATGTTCGTTATCTTCCTGAATGAATGGGTATTCGGCTCCCTGGGTCATAGCCTGCAGTCTCTTGCGGCCCCCGAGGTCACCTAGATAGGAAAGCACTCACCCTGCTCAACCGCCGGGCCGGGACTCGCGGATACACAGGTCAAAGCCGAGGTGCAGGAGATGCAAATGGAAAGAGTTTCTGCCATCTAGTGCAGCGACCAGCAGGCGTTGCTTCTCTCACCTAGTGTTCTTAACCCCTACAGAACGCAAGCCGTGTATCCTCCCATAGAGACTCAAACCTCACCCAAGTGGAACAACCTCGAGCGGCCTCCTTGTTGCCGAAGCTCGCGGCGTAGGTCAGCGCCTGGGGTCTCAAGACGTCTGGCAGACGAGGACTCGGGTTGAAGACTTCGGCTCGGCGGCTCGGAATTCAGGGCAACATCCCGAAAACTATCGCGTGTAAAAGCCCAAAGCTTCCTTGCAAGGAAAGCCGTTTAGAAGCCATCCCAAACCCTGCAGAACACTTGTAGCAGTAGGCCAAACTTTCTCAAAGCAAGTCTCAGTTTAGAACATCTGCCTACAAGTAGCCCGTCAACTGTTTACAATAGCCAGCCAACTGTTTTCAACCCTACAACACCCTCTTGAAACCTAACGGCCCTCTCTTATCTCCGGCAAGAGCATGTGAAACCCAGCTCAAAAGCACTGCAAAAGCATCCTAAGCACTTCTGGAGAAAACTTCATAAAGAAAGTCTCATGAGCAATGCGAAAGCAAGTGTGTGTGTGTGTGTGTGTATGTCTATATATATATATATATATACATAGATACTGTTCTTAATTATGGTTGCCGCCCGCAACTCGTATAACGCCTTGCGCTTCGCCCTTGCGCGCTCTTTCAAGCACATGCTGGTTTTGTAGCAGGTCCTAAACCTGCATCAAAAATATTTAAAGTGGGCTGTTAGTCTCCGGTCAAGAGCCGGGGGTGTAGAACAACTCTCACATACATATACACGTGCAGCCCTATTCTCCTGTCTTCGAAGATAGAATAAGGGTGCGGCGGTCTTGCCGCGGACATCCGAGGCGTTCAAGTTCGGCTTCTGGGTGAACTTCGCCCTGGGCTTCGGGGCTCAACGGCTTACAGAGCTGTTCGTGGGTTGGGGGGGCTGTATGAGAGTAGGGCATGGAGTGCATAATTATGGGTGATACAAAAGTGTGTTACGAGGGGGCTTTAAAGTGCGAAGAAACGGACAAACTTGTCAAGAAGGCATTCAGGTAGTTCTGCTCAATCCCCAACCTGAGGCCATGGCCTCTTCTACCCCGCTTCCTCAACACGTACTCGAAGCACGGAGACCCCAGGCCCAAGAACTCTAAACCTGGAACTTCTGAATCGCTCCGTCCCTACATATTGGATTGCTGCTCCACCTCCCCCAATATACCAGCTCGTGGACATCAACTCTTGATCCATGCTGCTATTCACTGCCGCCCATGAATTGTGGAGTGCCGTCCTTTTGCACCCAAGACCTCTAGTATAAAGGGCGTGATGTCCTTCGGCAACCCCCATTGGGCTCGAAGCTCGGAGGTTCGAAACCTACAGCTCAAAAACGCCGAACCTGGGCACCTTTGACATGCGACAGCCTACCAGACCCCATCACAGGCCTGCAACAGCCCCAAAACCTAATCAAATTGGTACACCACCCGACAGAAGCAGCGAGGGAACCTACACAGGAAACAACTAACTAAGCCCTGGACCCCAAGCTCTAACCTGCTTTAACCCTAATCCCTACACACTTAATCCCAGACCCTACACCCCTCAACCCGAAACCCTAAACCCGTATAGTAAACCAAACCCTAAAACCCAAAACCCCTATCCCTAGCCCTTATACTCCTAAACCCTGACACCCCCCTCTCCCCTCCCCCTCCCCCCCCTCCCCCCCGAGGCAGAGGCATGATCCCCGAGCTGGGCTCCGCGAGCTGAGAGGAGGATTTCGGGACATTGGGAGACTCGGGCCTTTGAGGTGTCCTGTAAAAGTTGCTACAAGGCTCCAAGGCCTACTATGAGGGCTACGATCAGGGTTGCGATGAAAGTTACTATAAGGCTTACGATAAACGTTGCGATAAGGGATACGAGCAGGCTTCTAAGGGTGACGGTAAGGGTTGCTAACGGTTTCTACAAGGGATGTTTACGAGGCTTGGGGTTTAGCGGCTTTTGTTGGAGCTCCGTCTTGCCGTCCGCTTTATGTCAGCAGCCCTAGAGTCACTGAAATCCTTCAGGAGCAAAGAGTTCGGTCCTACTTACCAGCCTAGGGTTTAGGGCTTTAGGGCTTTAGGGCTTCACGGTTTCGGGGGTTCAGGCCTCCAATTACAGACCCTGCAAGAAGAAGCTTCCTTTGGCAGGACTTGGGGGCTGGAGGCCAAGGGCACGCGTCGCTAGCAGAACGTAGGGGGCTTAAAAATTAGAGTAGGGTTTTGGGGTATATTATACTATACTTAGAATAAGAAACCCCCACAATAGTATAGGTAATTATTAAGGCCCCTAGATTACCTTTGAGCTTCCCAGTCTCCCATTGCCGATGTTATGTGGCACAGCCATGCTTGAGAATGTGGTGTTGCACGCGGTGAAGCACAGCCTCGCTGCCTAGCGTGGCATCCACGGCGTCCAAGAAGAATCAAGTTGGAGAAGCGTGAAGAGCACAGAACAGACCCCACCAAGGTTTCTCAATTTTAAACTTCTCTTCAGCTGCGGAGAAGGGCTGTTTCTCAAACCCGCAGCCTGAAATCCCAAACCCCAACACCACAAATACGCGAGCAGCAAAGCAGGAACCTGCACAAGATGCTGCAAAAAACAAGTCAAAGCACACATGCGTTTATCTCAAGGCAATGCCAAGGACCATGGCACAGAAGAGAGGAGAGGAACCATCGCTGTAGAGTTTAGGAGTTCATTGTGTCATTCGGGAAGCGATATATCAGGGCTGAGGATCCCGGGAATCATATGGGATGCGATTCCAAAAAGTGAAACATGAGCACAACAGATGTGTGATCACATGGTTTCCCCTCACTAAACCCTAAACCCTAAACCCTAAACCCTAAACCCTAAGCAAGCGTGGACTATGACTACAAAGATCGCCGGAGGCGGCCCTTGGCATGCCTCAGCCCTTGTTCGAACTAGGATGGCTTGGTATAATTTCGGAGCCTAAATCGCTACCTATGCTATTTTGGGGGTTGCTTAATATAACTATGGCCCCAAAACCCATTCTACACCCCTATGTAACCCTTTCAGGAACCCTTTAAAGGAACCCTAGTCTAACATTACAATTGCACACGCCTTTCTCAGCATGTCGACGTCTCCAGAACGAGCAGCTTCCAGCATCTCCTGCGCAGTTTTCACTCGTCCAAAGCTACCTACCTCGATGCCTTAAAGCTGCACCATCATGTAGGGGCCTTAATATGTTAGAATAGGGTTTTGGGGTACCTTATAGCCGAATTATACTAATGAACCAGAAGGAATAACATTTGTAATTGATTTAGGCTTCTATCTTAGGCCTGCATCCCCAACCCTTGAACCCAACCTTGAGGGATTGACATGCTCACGCTTTTTGGGCGACAGAACCGTCAATACTACGCCCGACAGTGGGCTCTGGGCAGGCGACCTTGATCTTTCCGCCGCTTGTGCCAAACCTCACTTGCATTAGGATTTAGGGTTTAGGGTTTAGGGTCAAGGGTTTCATGTTGTTGAGTTTGGGGCTTAGGGTTTCTCCAAGCTTCGCAGGTTCAATGCGCCAATGAAGCTGAAGCGCGGAAGAGCTTCGGGTTCAGGATCCGCCGTTCTAACCTAAGGGCCTTATGACTAGAATAGGGTTTGGAGGGGTATAAATTACTATGATTCTATCAGTGACCCCTACTGCAACCTAGCTCTACACCCCAAAGAGGACCCAAAGCCCTGAGCCCTAAACCCCCAAAAGCTAAGCCCAAAACCTAAGGTCTGCACTCCAAAGAACTCGATGTCTGAACCCCCAAACTTGGATTAAACCTTGAAGCCTCAAACTCTCAAGGTTTAGGATTTAGAGTTTTGGGTTTAGGGTTTAGGGTTTAGGATTTAGGGTTTAGGGTTTAGGGCTTGGGGTTTAGGGTTCAGGATTAAGGGTTTAGGGTTTCGGGTTCTCTACATCGCAAACCCAAAACCTGAAAACCTCAACCGCTCAAAAAGACTAGGATTTAGGGTCTAGGGGTTTCGGGTTCAGGCCGCATAGACAGGCACAGCTTTTCTTGGGGGTTCAGAGCCTGGGCAGCTAGCTTTAACTCGCAACCCTGAACAACAACATGCCTGAAGAAGGGATGCTCGAAATATGGCTTCTGCATTGGCATTGTCTAGAAGGTTTTTCATTGCGTGTCCAGACATTAGGGTTGCTTTCAGGTCTTTTTGGAGTGACAAACGAGGCAATGAATGGACAATCCTCTCTGAGGTTCACAGATCTTAGCCAAGTGACATGGTCGAGCCGGAAGCTTTCTCTTTCGTAACTGGCACGCGCAGGCAGACCACCCAAGTCGTCAACCCTAGAAACCCCGAAATTGTGAAAGTGCTCAGGCCTTCAACCTGCGAAAGACCAAAGACCTACAGTGTATGTCGATTGGGATTCCGGGTTTATGATGCATGGCGCAGGCTTCTGAACGTAGGATTTAGGCTTCAGGGGTTCTACATTGCGCTGAATGCCGCCAAATCTGTGGCAAACTTTGTCAGGACTTGCAGTTCAAAGTCTGCAGTTCACGAGCTTGAAACCCCAAACACTCGGTCTGGATGTGTATGGGCTGCGGTTTCGGGTTCTGGTCTCCTTTTTAGAGTTTGGGGGTTCGGTTTAGGCCACTTTAGGCTTCTGTTGAAAGGCTGTCGGTTTTTATTAAAGCTCTTGGGTTGCCGCTGCGGAAGCCAAGGCTTTACAGCAAAAAGTGCTTTGAACCTTGGCGGTTAGGGGCTTGGCGCTCCAGCCCTGAAGCACAAGGGCTGCAACATGAATTCAGCACCCGAATAGCCCTAAACCATACAAACCCCGGGACCCTATCCCCCAAAAAGCTCCAAATCCAAAGCCCGACACCCCGAAACGGAGGCCTCCGAGCTAAAACTCCAAATCCGCAAGAAACCGGACAGGTTCGGGGCCTGGCCTTTGCCGACTAACATCTCTCCATTCTTGGTCCTTTGCGAAGGCTGCCGCTGTGCCGAGGGCTCAGGGGGTTTGGGGTTTAGAGGTATCCGGGATTTCCTGGCGGCTTTGAGAGGCCAACATTGAGGGTTGCGGATTCAAGCTTGGAACTCGAAGGCACACGAACTGAGTGTCGTCTTTCCGGTCAGTCCGATCTGCCCTCTTCGGACGGCATGTGGAAGGGGCTTACACTCAGACTAATCACCAAACCTTAAGCCCTTTCGCCAAACTCCATAAGCCCACCTGCACAACTGCAGACCCACTCGTTCGATTACAATAACTACTACCTAATCTGTAACTGCGGAGTGTCTTCCTCTGATCGCCATAGTTCATACCAGGAACACGACACTAACGCATACTGTGATAGCTGTGGCACGACAGCGTGGTCCCGATACGATGTAGTAGTATATCTGCAAAAATTAGCGTGTTCTGACTTCAGCTGTTTCGGCACTGGTTTGGCCCCCTCATGAAGAGCCATTCTACTCGGTACCCTCCCGGGAGGGATGCTCCTGTAAATATGACCCGAGGGCCCTGGACCCCGGTGCCAACGGGTTCGGCTTCGGTAACTCATTAAGAGCCTTAGCCAGAAACCCCTGGCTCTGCAGGACCGAGCCAAAATACCAGAGCACCAACACCCGAAACGCTGGATTTGCCCTGTTCGCACCCAGGGTTCCTTCCTGAAGCTCCTGCAGCTCCTGTCTGGGGCCCCGGACACCAGGCTGATCCAGCCGACGACGACACCCTGCACAAAGGACGCTTCAGGGGTTTGGGTGTAAAACGACCCTGAACCCTGAACCCTAGACCACAAATTCCTGAACTTCTAAATCTATAAGCCCTAAACCTCTCAATCCCAAACCGCCAAAAGCAGCTTTAGGATATGGGTTTTTGTGCCGCAGCAGGTGTGTGGATGGAACTTCAGGTGCACGCCATGCTCTAAAGCAGTTTCTCTAGGTTCATGATTTGATATGTTCTGGTATGCATATGCAGACACCATCAGGGAGAACGGTTTGGGGCTGTGGGGTTAGGGTCCTGGGCCCTTCATGCGCAGGTCCTGCAACCCCACAGTAGAAGAACCCCAACGTTTGGCTGAGGGGTAGGAGTTGCGTTATGTTCTTCTTTGTCGCGACCGGTTCGGTTCCAGGCCTGCGGTGCAGAATTTGGGGTTCAGACTCCGGGCTGATTTCCTACTCAGAGACAACACCCCTCAACTGAGATCATTGAAGGGGAGTGGGGATTGGGCTCCCCGCTTAAGGCCTGAAGGCTCATGTGCTTTCCTTACCTCGATACCGTGACTGAGGCGATTTGGGAGCCTCACTCTACAAAACCTCCAGGGTTCCGGATTTAGGGTTCAGATCTGATAGGGCGAAGCTCCGCCTTCAGGCCCCAAGGCCTGGATTCCCAGACCCCCCAAAGCTGCCGAGGAGCCGAGTCGATCAGCGCCCTGCGCTTGTTCGTGGCCCCGAAGTCTTTGATGGTGAAGATGGCGCCTCGGTCTGAAACACTTCGAAGGGTTGCAACGCCACGTCCGTAAGTCAAAACCCGTACTGTAAACCTCAAATCCACAAGCCCCCGAAACCCTAAACTCTAAATCCTACAAGATCTGAAACAGATAACTTAAACCCCCTGGGCAAGTCGGGCCCTCATGGCCCTCCGGGGCAAGGCTTGGAAGAGTTGAGCAGAAACGGGGAGGCGTTGCCAGTGGTCCTTACGATAAAGATCCTTTTGAGGCTCAGGGCTTTTGGGGTTCACGGTCTAGGGTTTCGAATTTTGTGGTTGTAGGCTACAGGGGGGGTAGGGCTCAGGATAGGAGCCTCAATAAGTAGAAAAGAGTTTGGGGGACGGGCATCTCATCGTCCGCTTATGTTAAGGAACCCCTACGGAATATAACAATAGTGTTTTTGTGGTTCGTTTAAGTCCCTATTTGCGTGGAGCTTCCGGCGTTGAGGGCTTTGGGCTCTAGGGCTTCAAAGTTGATGGACTAAGGGACCCAAGCAGTCAAGCAGTCCACCACAAAAAACAACCCCCTGCAAAAAGCTGACCCGGTCAGCCCGAGCGAAACGGCTGCATCTTCAGATCCCTACTCCCCGTCCCTCAAGTTCCAAACTCATTCACTTATCTGCATCTACGTCCGTATGGCGCGTATCATCCATGTGAATAGAATAATCCAAAACACCCACAGGCAAGCACATTGTGCATGTAGATATGTCCACACACTTTCCGTGGCATGGGCGCTCCATGCACGTGATGCCCGAGCACATACCACCACAGAGAGAGAGAGAGGGTGAGAGAGAGAGAGGGAGCGCGTGCGATATGCATCTATATATGTATATTATATGCACACACACATATGTGTGTGCACATATCTGTAAATATGTGTGTGTGTGTATACATATATATATATATGTGTGAATATATTGTACACGTATACACATTGGTGCTGCTTTAGAGCAGACCTCTCTTCGCACCCGCGATGTGTTAACTTCAGCTTGCGAACCACAACTTAAATCCGGGCTGTGCCGTACATTCTCCCTGCACTGTTATCACTGCTAAGCCTTAACATGACTTTACCATGGCTACGGCTCGGACTACCACGACCAGCACGAATACTTTAAGCACGATCATCACCAAGATGCTCCCACTAATGTGACGATGCTCGGGATGGTGACAGCAGTGATGATAGTGCTGCAAATGTTGTTGATGATGATGGTGAAGGTGATGATGATGACGATGATGGTGACGATGATGGTGGCGGTGGTGATGATAATGATAATGACGATGATGGTGACGGTGATGATCATGACGATGGTGATGCTGATGACGATGATATAATAATGGTGATGACGATAATGATGATGATACTGGTAATGAGCATAATGACGGCGATGACGATGATGATGATGACGACCGTGATGACGGTAATGGTGATGATGATGATGATCATGATGATGATGATGATGGTGGTGATGATGATGACGGTGATGATGATGCTGGTGAAGGTGATGGTGATGATGATGATGATGATGATGATGATGAGGATGATGAGGATGATGAGGATGAGGATGAGGATGAGATTGAGGATGAGGATGAGGATGAGGATGCGGATGGCGATGATGGTGTAAAGACGGCGAGGACAGCATGATAATTAATATGGTTATGGTCATGATAGTCAAGGCCAATGTCAATTTACTGCATTGCATAGGGTTTTGTATGGGGTGTTGCTCATGAAGGGCTCAGCATCCTTTGGAAGCTGAGAAAGAACCTATTCCTGGCTGAGTACAACACGTAACGTAGTTCGGCACAACTGTAGAGAACTTAGACCCAAAATTATATTCAGGGCTCGCCCGGAATCGTTCGATAAGGAACTGCCCTGCAGAATCAAAGCCCCCAACCTGGCTTGAGCTCTCCAATCACTTCGCTGTCCAAGCTCTCTGCAGTCCTTTCAAAGTCTATGGACTAAGACCTATAGACCTATATATTGCATCCCTTTAGGACCTGTGATAGGACCTCTTTGATGCATCCTGTTTGAAGACATATGATTTGAGGATCCATGATAGGATGCACGAGGGCTGTCGTGCGTCGTCGCAGTTTACACAGTCAAGGCTTGCAGAGATCATGGGACCCCGGGATGATATGGAAGTTTACGGCCTGGTCTGTAAGTAGGGCATGATATCTACTGCTTAAAACTTAGGCGTGCGTTGGTTCACAATATTGACAATTGCGCAGCCTCCTTCCGCGCGTTACGGCTTCGGGTGTGGAGGTTCGGAACTTGGACATGTTAGGATTTGGGGGGGCGTCTTTTGGCTTTCAAGGCTTCATGCAATCTCGGGTTCAGGCAACGTGATCCAAGGCCACCTACTCTAAAGTAGCAGGTGGGAAAACCGAAGCTACGGCAAAAATCTGAGATGACCCTAACGACACGTCGAGCATCATGCATTCCACTCTAACCCGAAAGGTCTTGGAGTCAAGTCAAAGCACAACACTCAGGGTGTCAGGCGCATAAGCTCCAGGCCGTAAGCCATACATATATTGTATTAATGTGCTAGATGAAGCAAAAACTCCATGTTCGCTTCAACCCAATCGTTTGGGGCTTGGGGCTGTTACAAACTACATTCACAACCGGGCCTTTCAAATTGGAACTCTTCGGCAGCGCATGTCGTCCAGGTCCTGAACCCCTAGGCCAAAAGCCTACACCCTCAAACACAAAAAACAAGGAAAACCCAAATCCCAAAGCTCCTGAACCTTGATATCTTACAGCCCTGAAAAGCCCTCAAGCCCGTCGGACCCTGAATTCTCAAACCCCAAACCCGAAGCTGTTGCACCTGACGGTCACCATCGACTTGACCTGCTAGGAACGTGACTCTCAAACTGAGGGCTCCAAGGCGCAAAGTCTTGAAGCTTTGGGGGAGCATAGACCCTTGAAAGGGTTGAAAGGTTGAGGTTGGGCCTTAAAACATCCCTATGGTTCCGGATTTGCAAGGGCTCTAGAACCCTTTAAGCCGGTTTGGAGAATCTCTCAACATTGCAGGGAGATCTTATTTCGGGGTCCTTCTCATAAGGTTCTGCAGCGGCTTAGGGGTCCTTCTTCCATTACAGAAAGAGCCCTAGAATTTGAGGGTTCACAGCTCTTGGGGCTTGAGGCTTTAACATTAAATTAAAGGGCCCGCAGGGCTTTATTGAAACACTCGCATGCGAGGACCCCAAACGGACCCCGAATCTTAAGAAAACCACATGAGACCTTTCTTCAAGCCTTCTGAAACCCTTGTAATGCTCGAATAACCCCTATAGTACAGTATACAGCCTTTGTAACCCCAGTAAGACAAAGTCCCTCGTGGTGCCTCGTGCTGGCTCCCTGTCTCCCAACCGTCCATGGCGAACTCCACTTCCTTCTGTCCTCAGGGTTTAGGGATTAGGGTTTAGGGTCTCGGGTTTAGGGTCTAGTCTAGGGTTTAGGGTTTGGGTTTAGGGTTTGGGTTTAGGGTTTGGGGTTCAGGGTTTACGGTTTAGGGAAGGTGCCTGTGGCGTTTGGGCAACTGGGTAGATTAGGGTTGAGCGGTTGAAGGGGTCGTTTTGGCTTGGGGAAGAACAATAAACGGTAGACTGCGGTTGAAGGGGTGAAGCTCGCAGCATTTAGACTTCAGGGGGTTCCTGATTCCGGCTTCTCTGGTCAAGATGGGGATTGGCGTGTTGGGTTTAGGCAACAACAGTGATGTACGATGGTTCCAGGGAACCTGAAACCAAAGCAGGTCCTAGAGAGGATACAGTGCCCAGTGCCCAGATACGTCCGATTGAGGTTGTTGTGGGGTCAAGGCTTCCGAACTGAGGTTTCTGGGACTTACTTCTGTTTCGAGCTATATGTCAGGTATACCTGGTTTCACAAATCTACCAAAGAGGTGTCGAGTTTAAGATTGAGACTGAGACGCAATGGTGCGTCAAGGTTCAGCTTTGCTCACTTCTGGGATCGCCGCAAACTCTAAAACCCCGAACTTCTGGGATCGCCGCAAACTCTAAAACCCCGAATAGCCTCAGAGCCTGAAAACCCAAAAACTCGGAAACTCCAAAGCCCAGAAAACGTCACTGAAGCTTCAGAAACACCCAAAACCCTACGCCCTGGACCCCTTAGCCCCCCAAAGCCTAAACCCTAAACCCTAAACCCTAACCCCCCAAAGCCTAAACCCTTTTTGGAGCGCTAGCTCACAAAACCCAGCAGGCCAAACTGCCGACAAAGCCCCAGAGCCCTGCGCAAACCGCAAGCAACAGCCCCCGGAAACCAGGGGAGTCCTTAATTAAAAAGAACCCGAAAGGGACCTCTAACTTTCGGGAAGCCCGGAACAGCCGTCATAAAACCAAAAAACCTGAAGCCCCCTGTGAAGCTCCAGAGCCCTAGCGCTACACAATACTCCCTTCAAACTTTCAACCCTAAGCCCTACCCGAGGCCCTTGCGCTTCACCACCAAGGGCTCATTGAGCTTCGTCTTGGTGCTAATCCAACCTTCAAGACCTGATCTTGGCGTTTAGGGGGTCAGAGTTTGTAGGGTTCATAAGCGGAGTCAAGCAAGGTTCTGCAGGGTTCCTATCGCGCTGGAGGGCTTGAAGGGTTTGGGGTTTTGGGGTTTATTGATACTGTTTAGGGCATCTCGAGGGTTGGTGGGCTTTCGGGAAACGAGGGTCCTCACATGTTGACCGGCGTATGACTGCATTGCCAACAAGAACCAAGTTCCGAAAGGGACGAGGCGAAGGAACGTGGGTTTCGGGCAAGCAGCTTTGGATTCGGGGTGTATCGCTTGCTGATCCTGCGCTGCTCGGGAGTCACAGCTCTTCGGGTTGGATAAGGAAGGCAGCAACAGCAATCGATGCAGTGTTCATGGCCGCGGGTATCGCAAAGATTAGGGGGCAGGGTGCAGAGTGTAGACTTTCTGAGAACCTAGCCGCCTGGGCGGAATCACATGTAACACGATTTCATTTTCAGGTTTCACGGAGCTTCCCGCAGGTGCAGTGCTGTCGCCACTTCAGCAAAGATGAGTGAAGCACCAAATACATGGCGGGGAGCATCCCTGAAAGGTGCCCAAGTCAAGATGGCCCAGTGAGACCCTCAGCTAAAAGGCTCAGCGTCGAATGTGGAGGCTGCGAGTACAGCGCTGAGGGTATCGCAACCCTACACCCTCGATTCAAACCCCCAAATTTCCAATCCAAGGCGCTACACCCGCCCCCCCCCCAAAAAAAAAAAANNCTAAACCCTAAACCCTAAAAATCTTACATGTGGTCAACCTACAACTCTTGGACTGGCCTGTGCTTGTCCTGACCTTCACTCGTCGGCCTTGTCCGACCTGCTCGAGGGCTTCCGGTTGAGGCGTGAGGGTCTAGAGTCTGGGGTTTTTGGGTTTCGGGCTTGCGGATCGAAGGTTTAGGATTTAGGTCGCGAGGTCATTTTTGCTACTTAATTCCTGCCATGTCGCTGCTACTGCGCCTTTCTGTTCGTCTCACGTCGCCTGCTACTGCTGCCTCTCCTCCGTTTGTGCCCCCCGGTTCAAGCCCCACCGCAAGAGAACCCAACCAAAAATACGGGTTGGCAGCTCTCGCTGGAGCTTTAGAAATCCCTCGGCCCAAAGTCCGAAACCCCAAAGCCTGCACTCTACACACTGCCGGACTCGGAGGATAACACAGTGTTTCCAGACCAAGCGAGGTAATGCGACTCGGGCCTGTAATTGGTATGTTTTCTGCGGACGTAAGGCGGTAGTCGTCTGAAAGAGTACAATCTCGCAAGAGTAGTAATCGCGGAAAAATAACCTGAGTATCCCTGTGAAAAGACAGAGTTCCGTTGACCCGCTAGCCGACAGCATAGATGTTCTTCTACTGTATCACCTGCCTATGCTGACGACAAAGAGGACACAGCAACGCGACAAAAAGGTCTCTTTGGCATCAAATGAAGAACCTGACTGTAAGACCGCGGAAGCAAAACGAAACTACACTGGGAATAACAATCTGCGATGCAGTCGTAGGTCGCCTAAGAAGTCCTCAAGCACCCGCTGACGGTCGTTTCTACTCGTATTGAGAAAGAAACCCTCCGCCCTAAGCCCACAACCATCAAACCTAAACCAAGGCACGCCCAGGAAGCTGCAACCACGAAATCGGCACCTCTAACCCCAAACCTCAAGACTCAAAGCCCTAACAACTCTAGCCTTCACCGAAAAACCAAGCCCTCGGCCCGAAAGCCCAAAGACCCTATAAGTTGATAAGCAGGCAAGGTCCTTAAATACTTAAATAACAAGGGAAATACAATGCCAATAGTAAAATGAAAAGACATACCGACATCACGACTGCGACTGCAGCTATCACTACTACTGCTTCTACTCCAACTCCCGTTGCCGTTGTAACTGCTGCTGCTACAGGTACGACAACGACAGCAACAACGACAAC